>ML376334.1:0-84823 GCA_005239525.1 Nicotiana knightiana | reverse complement strand
CAAAGATAGATAAACATTATTAGTATCCAGGGAATCATATTAATACATGGCACAAGAGTATGGCAATAAAGACATGATGCTGAGCAATTATTTATCTGATTAAGTACCTAATTAAAATTTTCTAGCCAAATTTTTTTTTCTTTCATTTTTTCAGTTTTTTTGACTTTTTTTTTTCAATCAAGTGATCTTAATCATCCCTAATTCTAGCATGTTTCTCTCAAAATGCTCCCTACTAAGTGCTTTAGTGAATATATCAGCAATTTGATGATTAGTAGCAAAAAATTCGATTGAGATCATTCCCTTTTCATAGTTATCCCTTAGGAAATGGTGCCTAACATCTATGTGCTTAGTCCTCTTGTGATGAACCGGGTTGTTCGTCATACTAATAGCACTAGTGTTATCACAGAAAATAGGAATGCATCCCACATCAATACCAAAATCCATGAGTTGTTGCTTGATCCATAGCAACTGGGCACAACATGAGGCTGCAACCACATATTCAGCCTCAATAGTAGACAAGGCTACTGAATTTTGTTTTTTGGTGGCCCAAGAGACAAGGCAGGAGCCCAAAAAGTGAGCCATGCCTGAAGTACTTTTCCTGTCAACCAGGAAACCTGCATAATCAGCATCAGCATATCCTACAAGGTCGAAATTACTACCTTTAGGATACCAAAGACACAAATCAGTGGTGCCTTTCAGATATCTCAAAATTCTCTTCACTGCAGTTAGGTGGGACTCCTTTGGATTTGCCTGAAACCTAGCACACAGTCCTACGCTGAACACAATATCAGGTCTGCTGGCAGTGAGATATAATAGAGACCCAATCATCCCTCTATATATCTTCTGATCAACAGATGAACTAGGTTCATCCAGATCTAATTTTGTAGCCGTGGCTATGTGAGTGTCCATTTCTTTTGAGTCTTCCATTTTAAACTTCTTGAGCAATTCTTTCACATACTTTTGTTGGTGGATCATTGTTCCATTTGGGTTTTGCTTAATTTGCAAGCCTAAGAAAAAGTTTAGCTCACCCATCATACTCATCTCAAACTCACTTCCCATTAGCATAGCAAATTCCTTGCTCAATTTTTCAAAAGTTTCCCCAAATATAATATCATCCACATATATTTGCACAACCAGGAGATCCTTACCCTTTTCCCTTAAGAACAAGGTACTATCAATTTTGCCTCGTTTGTACCCATGTTCTAGCAGGAATTTTGATAATCGTTCGTACCATGATCTTGGTGCTTGTTTGAGACCATATAGAGCCTTGTCGAGTTTGTATACGTGGTCAGGTGACTCCTTGCTTTCAAAACCTGGAGGCTGCTTGACAAATACATCTTCCTTCAGATAGCCATTGAGAAAGGCACTCTTAACATCCATCTGATGAAGAGTGAATTCCATGTGTGCAGCAAATGCTATAAGAAGTCTGATTGCCTCCAGTCTTGCCACAGGGGCAAAGGTCTCATCATAGTCAATTCCTTCTTCTTGACTATACCCTTGAACAACTAATCTTGCCTTATTCCTTGTAACAGTTCCATCCTCATCGAGCTTGTTCCTGAAGACCCACTTGGTGCCAATCACTGATCTGTCTAGTGGCCTGGGTACCAAGTGCCATACTTGACTTCTTTCAAACTGATTCAGCTCTTCTTGCATGGCATTTACCCAATCAACATCTTGTAGGGCTTCCCCAATGTTCTTTGGTTCGATCATGGATAGAAAGACATCAAACGAACACAGATTTTTCAAGGATGATCTTGTTTTGATTCCGAATGCCAAATCTGTTATGATGTAATCAAGAGGGTGAGAACTCTGATATCTGTGTGGTTTACGTACCAGCTATTCATTCCTAGACGATTACATGGTGTCTTGTTGCTGTGGACCAGGATCAGGGCCAGGTTGCATATGTTGAATTCCCCCTGTCATGATGCTTGGGGTAGTTGAACCTGGTCCATCACCTGTTCCACCTTCCATGCTTGCTTCAATGTGATCACTGCTTCTTACCAGTCCAAGCTCCTCATCTTCAGGTTCCTGTCTCTCAGCAAGAATGTTAGTTTCATCAAAGACAACATGTATACTTTCTTCATATATTTCTTTTATTATACACTTTATAAGCTTTGCTATGTGATGAGTATCTCAAGAATACTCCCTCATCACTTATGGGGTCAAATTTTCCTAGGGAATCTTTGCCATTATCATGCAAAAAACACTTGCATAAAAAAGCCCTAAAGTGGGATATGTTGGGCTTTCTCCCTTTAAGTAATTCATAGGGAGTTTTCTCTACCAGAGGTCTGGTCATGCATCTATTGATAATATAACAAGCAATGTTATTGCTTCAGCCCAAAAACTGTGAGGTAGTTTGCTAAATAGAAGCATGGTTCTTGCTATGTCTTCAAGAGTTCTATTTTTCCTTTCAACAACCCCATTTTACTATGGGGTTCTAGGATCAGAAAAGTTATGATTAGCGCCATGTTCATCACAGAACTCAGCAAACTTCGCATTCTCAAATTAAATACCATGGTCAGATCTTATTAATGCTAGTTGATGTCCTAATTGATTTTGAGTTTTCTTGACAAATGAGGTGAACATATCAAATGCTTCATCCTTAGATGCCAGGAATAAGGTCCAAGTGAACCTTGAATAATCATCAACTAGCACCATCACATATCTCTTACCACCTCTACTCAGAGTTCTCATAGGACCACATAGATCCATATGAACCAGTTTTAACGTCCTGGTGGTACTGACTATTTTCTTACTTTTGAAAGAGGAACTTACCTGCTTCCCCCTAGCATGTGCCTCACATACTTTGTCCTCCTTGAACTTAATGTTAGGAAGTCCTACCACTAAGTCCTTAGAGACTAGTTTGTTAAGCTGAGTTAGACTTGCATGACCAAGTCGTTTGTGCCACAGGAGGGAATTAGTGTCCAACACACTTAGGCAAGTGAGTTCATTTTCAGACAGTGTGGACAAGTCTATGACATAGATGTTATTCATTATTTTTCCCTGCAAAACAATCTTGTTAGTAAGCAGGTTAATCACAAAATATTTTGTGGAAGTAAAAGAAACCAGGTTACCTCTGTCACACAGTTGTGATACATTGATCAGGCTATATTTCAAGTCATCTATTAGATACACATGTTCAATGGATCGTGTGTCATCCTTACCTACCTTACCAACCCCAATGATTTTACCTTTCTTTCCGTTTCCAAAGGAGACATTTACTCCTTTGAGACTTTAAAGTGAAAGGAACTGTTCCATGTTCCCAGTCATATGCTTTGAGCAGCCACTATCCAAATAGCAAATTTGATTGCCTCCTCTCACTTGAACCTACAAAAGAATCAGGGGTTAGCTTAAGAACCCAAACTAGTCTAGGTCCTTTTCTATGAGAGAATGGATGAATCAAATTTTTCCTGGCCCAATTTGGTAGCCAGTTTTTCCTTTTTACAAACCTCTCATTTCTTCGACTGGACTGCTCTTTTGCAGTACACTCATATTTGTAGTGCCCAATCTTACCACAATGGGTGCGAATTTTATTCTCAGGGAGAATGAGATACTTGCTTTTGGGATCCCACTTGGGAAATTGACTTCCAAAGCCAATCCCTCTCATGTTGCTACTATGATTCTCTTGAAGCCATATCAGGGCATCAGAGAATTTATTCCATTTACATGTTCGATCTAATTCATGTTTGACTTTGCTAAGTTCTTCATTAAGAGTTATTATCTGGTCATCCTTGGCATACATCTTATCTTTTAGTTTTCCCCCGTTTTATTCTAACATGATATGATAATAATCAACAACCTTTGTACTGGATCCTAGCTTTAGCTTTAAGTTTTCAGATTTTAGTTCTAGAATCTCAGTTTCAAGTGGATGAACCTGGTTCAAGAAGTCAGTGTTTTTCTTTACAGATTCACTGACTCTGATTTCCAGGTTCATGTACTTTTCTTTTAGCATTGCACATTCTTTAGATAGTTGATCCTTCTCTTTGGTTGTTTCCTCAGAATCATTTATGAAATCAAGTACCAACTCACAGAGTTTTTCCTTAGATAGGAACTTTACTTTGTTTTTAAGATGGGAGATACTTACCTCTGGTTCTTCATGTGATTCCTCATCAGATTCTCTAATTGCCATGAGTTCCTGATCTTCAGTCTCCCCATCTTCTGATTCCTCATCTGAACTTTCCCCCCAAGCAGCAACCATAGCCTTTGTTGTGGTTTTCTCGGGTTGGAACTGTTCTTGGACCTGTTCCTTCATTTTGTTCCTTCTTTCATATCTCTCCGTTTTCCATTCTAATTCCCACTGAGGACAGTTTTTGATGAGATGGTCAGTCTTACCATATTTATAGCATCCTTCGTTGGTTGGCCTTTCTGGGGCTTTTGCTTTGTTGTAGTTTCCTCCTCTAGAGATACCCTTCTTCCTCATGAGAAAGTTTCTGAATTCTTTGGTGATCATGGCCATCTCATCATCCTCCAGATCTACTCCCTTAGTGATTCTTAGTGCTAGACTCCTCTCCTTCTATGGACCATCCATCTTTATTGTCTTCCTTGNCTCAGGGTTGCCATATTTTTGGATTCCTGGATAGCAGTGATTTTGCTTTCCCAGGAAATAGGCAAGACCCTTGTTAGGATCTTCTCAACCCTGTCCTCTTCAAGAATAACTCAAGAGACTTCAATTCATTAGTCAAGGTTGTGAACCTTGTGTACGTCACTTGGATAGTCTCTCCTTCTTTCATAGTGAAGTTTTCATACTGAGAGTATAGTAGAGTACCTCTTTACCTTTTTACCTGAGGTGTTCCTTCATGGGCTACTTTCAAGGTATCCCTGATCTCTTTGGCAGTGGTGCAGATTTGGATTCTGCTGTACTCGTCTGGACCTAGTCCACACACTAGCCACTTTTTGGCCTTTGCATTCTTCTCCCATTTCTTCAGATCCTCAGCAGTGCAATCAGCTCTAGTCTTTGGTATATCTATACCTTCAGCAGTCTTCATCATGGTAGCTAGAGGACCATCAGTGACTATGTCCCAGAGTTCATAGTCTTCTCCAATCATGTGGTCCTTCATCCTGTTTTTCCACCAAGAGTAATACTGGCCATTGAAGAGTGGTGGCCTTGTAGTTGTTTGACCTTCCCAATTTCCAAGTGGTGCACTCATCTTGATCTTCTCCAAGGTGTTAGCCTTTCAAGGATAACCTGCTCTGATACCAATTGATGTTTTAGACGTCAATACCACACAATTATATAAGTAAATAGTGAGGTACCCAATTTTTTGAGTGCTGTCTAACTGGAAGAACCTAGTTCTTCTTGATGTACTTACTTCTACTGTTGCGGAATATTAAAAGCAGTAAAGTAAAAACATAGAGATTTTTACGTGGAAAACACCTGGCTCAATAGGTAAAAAAACCACGACCTACTCCTCAGTAGGATTTGCTCAAACTCTTCACTAAAACTCAGAGCCAAACAGACTTAAAAAATAAACTCTTTTGTAATCCTAGGACTAACTCTAATCCCTTTTTAGTAACTAGCCCCTAGGTAATTTCTACAAGTTTCAAGTTAACTCTAACTTGAACAATACATACCTATTACAATTGCTTCTATGAAAGCTGAAAAGATACAATATTAAACCTCCTACTACAATCAACTAGACTCAATAATTAATCAGATGGAACTGGTTCTTCTAGTTGAACTGTAGGCTTTGAATCGCATAATGGTTCTGCTAGCAAAATAACTCTAGGAACTTATCTTTCAGATTTTGATTCACTTCAGCTTTTGTGCGCTTAGAATTCCAGCAGAAATACATCAAGTATTTATAGAGTCAGTTGTTGAGCTTGTCGTCCAATTCTAGTCCAACTCTACCTAGGTGAACAAATTCATATCAAACTCAACTTCCTTTCTTTTGTTACTTTCCTTGCTGCATTCGACTTCAATCTTCTCATCAGTTTGCAACCTTTTCACATTAGGAGACAATCTCTTGATTCATTGATATTTCACATTCACAAATATCTCCTACGCATATACGGTTCATGTGCCAGCTATTCAATTCAAGATGTGTGCTCTGATGGACCTGGTTCAACTGGTCAGTCATTTGTCAATCTTCAAAACTATGCAGTGACATGGGTCAACATTAGCCTTATGAAAATGGAGGTAAAGCTTAACCTCATGCATATAGAATGCAGTGGTTAGCCTTATGCAGGTGGAGGTAGAAATTAGCCTCATGAAAAATACGGGACAGAGCTTAGTCCCATGCAAGATGAAGGCGGAGCTTAGCCTTATGCAAATGAAGGCAGAGATTAGCCTTATGCAAGATATGGCAGAGATTAGCCTTATGCAAAATGAAGACAGAGATTAGCCTTAGGCAAATGAAGGCAAATATTAGCCTTATGCAAGCGATGGCAGAGATTAGCCTTATGCATATGGAGGTAGAGCTTAACATCATGCAAAATGCGGGACATAGCTTAGTCCCATGCAAGATGAAGGCAGAGCTTAGCCTTATGCAAGAGGGAAGGAGGATATTAGCCATATGCAAAATGAAGGCGGAACTTAGCCTTATGCAGAAGATTAAATAGTAAATGACAGCAGAATTTCTTAGCTGGCAGCAGGCTTCGTCATTGCGATTGTTGTGAGAATAGTGACTACGGAGCATGTATGTTCTTTGTGCTGATAGAAAATTTCTGCAATTGCAACTGTGACTTTGAAGCGTGTTTATCATTTGTTCCTGCATCCAAAGAAAAATTGTGAGTTCTGTGGATCGGGAAGGTCAATTCGCATCCCTGCTAGCTTTTCTCGACTCGTTCTTCCTAGTCTGATCATCCTATTCAAGTTATCGGGGTAGCGTTTGCTAAACACAACTATTTTGAAAGCAAGTATGCATGATTTTGAAAAGGCATAGTATAAGATATATTTTAAGAAATTTAGATGAACCGACGACCGTGACACTATTCAAGACATTGCGACCTCTCATGCTTCGGATTTTTGAGGGTCCAGCTCAAAACTCTGCCCCAATTTGATGGGTTGATATTTTTGACTGTTGCGCGTGCTACGGTCGACTGAACTTGCTTCAGAATTTTGAGGGTCCTCCTTTAAATTCTTCCCCAGTTTCTTATTATGGGGAGGGGGGGAATGATATTTTTATTGAATTGTCACCGAACCCATAGGGCTGCCTACGTATCCCCTCTTAAACGGGAATCAGGTCGGGCGTAGTTCAGTTTAGATCATTTAAGAACTAGCATAAAGAATTACACAAATTATCGTTTGACTGCATCTGAATTGATTGGCTTTGGCTAGACTTCTCCGTCCATTTTTGCAAGTATAAGAGCTCCTCCTGTCAATACTCGGTGAACCATGTATGGAACTGTCCAGTTGGGAGAGAATTTCCCTTTGTCTTCATCTTGATGTGAAAAGATCTTCTTTAACACCATCTGCCCTGGTGTGAACTATCTTGGTTTGACTCTTTTGTTGAAGGCTATGGTCATTCTGTTATGATAAAGTTGTCCGTGACATACTGCATTTATTCTTTTCCCGTCTATGAGGGCTAGTTGCTCATAAAGACTTTTTACCCACTCTGCATCACTGAGCTCAACTTCTTGTATGATCCTTAAGGAAGGAATCTCCACTTCGACAGGAATAACAGCTTCCGCGCCATAAACCAGTAGGTAAGGAGTTGCCCCATTTGACATACGGACTCTGGTGCCGTATCCCAGTAAGGAAAATGATAAATTCTCGTGCCACTGCTTGTGCTTTTCTATTATCTTTTGCAATATCTTCTTGATATTCTTGTTGGCGGCTTCTACAGCTCTATTCATATGAGGTCTATAGGCTGTGGAATTCTAGTTCTTGATTTTGAAAGTCTCACACATAGCTTTCATCAGATCACTGTTTATATTGGAGCCGTTGTCAGTGATGATCGATTGTGGAACTTCGAACCGACAAACAATATGGTCGCGGACAAAGTCTGCCACGACTTTCTTAGTTACTGCTTTGTAAGATGATGCTTCGACCCATTTAGTGAAATAATCAATTGCTACCAAGATGAACCTGTATCCATTTGAGGCAGTAGGCTCGATCGGTCCAATGACATCCATTCCCCAGGCAGCAAATGGCCATGGTGAGCTTGTTGCATTGAGCTCGTTTGGGGGTACCTTTATCATATCTGCATGTACCTGACATCGGTAGCATTCTCGGACACACTGGATGCAGTCCGTATCCATGGTCATCCAGAAATAATCGGCTCTGAGTATCTTCTAGGCCAAGACAAAACCATTCATATGTGGGCCACAGGCCTCAGCGTGTATCTCTTCAAGTAGTTTGGAGGCTTCCTTTGAATCGACACATCTTAATAATCCCAAATCGGGAGTTCTCCTGTACAGGATACCTCCACTGTGAAAGAAACTGTTGGACAATCTCCAAAGCGTGCTTTTCTGAGTATGATTTGCAAGATTTGGGTATTCTCCCTTTGATAAATACTCCTTGATATCGTGGAACCATGGTTTTCCGTCTGCTTCCTCTTTGACATGAGCACAGTAGGCCGGCTGGCTATGGATCTTCACTGGAATAGGGTCAATGAAGTTCTTATCTGGATGCTGTATCATGGATGATAGAGTGGCCAATGCATCGGCGAATTCGTTCTATATTCTGGGGATGTGCCGAAATTCCGTCTTCATGAACCTCTTTCTCAATTTCTGCACATGGTGAAGATACGGCAGTATCTTGGAATTCTTGGTAACCCATTCTCCTTGTACTTGGTGTATTAGCAGGTCTAAATCACCAATTAATAGAAACTCTTGAATATTCATGTCAATGGCCATGTTGAGACTTAGGATGCAAGCTTCATACTCTGCCATATTGTTGGTGCAGGGAATCTCAGTTTAGCAGATACCGGATAATGTTGGCCAGTTTCCAACACCAAGACTGCTCCAATACGGACCCCTTTGAAATTGGCTGCTCCGTCGAAGAACATTATTCAGCCGTCATAGGATTCAACAATGTCTTCTCTTATGAATAATACTTCTTCATCGGGAAAATATGTTTTCTGAGGTTCGCATTCTCCTCCCACAGGGTTCTCGTCAAGATGATCTACCAATGCTTGTCCCTTAACCGCTTTCTGAGTCACATACACGATGTCGAATTCATTTAGCACAATTTTCCACTTAGCCAGCTTGCTAGTGGGCATGGGATTCTGAAAGATGTACTTCAAGGGATCCATCCTTGATATGAGATATGTCGTGTAGGCACAGAAGTAGTGCCTCAGATTTCTGGGCTACCCAGGTTAGAGCACAGCAGGTACGCTCCAGTAGAGAATACCGTGCCTCGTATGGAGTGAACTTCTTACTCAGATAATAGATAGCCTGTTCCTTTCTTCCTGTCTCGTCATGCTTCCCTAGAACGCAGTCGAAAGCTTCATCTAATACTGCAAGGTAGAGTAGCAAGGGTCTTCCTGGCTTGGGCAGGACCAAAACTGGTGGCATTGACAAGTATTCCTTAATTCTGTCGAAAGCTTTTTGAAAATCCTCAGTCCATTTAGTTGCATCATCCCTTTTTAACATCTTGAAGATCGGTTCACATATGACCGTGGACTGGGCTATGAACCATCTGATGTAGTTAAGGCGCCCCAAGAAACTCATCACATCTTTATTGTTCTTTGGCGGCGGTAATTCATGGATGGCATTGACTTTTGACGGATTCAGTTCTATTCCTCAGCGGCTGACAATGAACCCAAGCAATTTTTCGATAGGAACACCGAATGCACACTTCACGGGGTTTAATTTTAGGTTGTATTTCTGCAAACTGTTGAAGAACCTCCTCAGACCTGCTATATGGTTGGTGAATTTCTTGCACTTAATAATGACGCCGTCCACATATACCTTGATCTCTTTATGTATCATGTCATGGAAGATAGTGGTCATAGCCCTCATATAACTGGCCCCAACGTTCTTCAGGTCGAATGACATCATCTTGTAACAGTAGACTCCCCATGGCGTGATGAAAGTCATTTTCTCAGCATCGTCCTCGTCCATCCGAATCTGATGGTAACCGGCAAAGCAATCCACGAATGGCTGAAGTTCATGCTTAGCACAATTGTCAATTAGGATGTGTATGTTTGGCAGGGGGAAATTATCCTTTGGACTGGATCGGTTGAGATCCCGGTAGTCGACACAAACCCTGACCTTCCCATCCTTCTTCGATACTGGTACGATGTTGGCTAACCATGTTGTACTGGTGCGCACATTGGATTGGTTAGCAATTTGTGAGCCACAACGGATGTACTTAGACCAGTCATGTCATCGTACGACCATGCAAATATGTCCTCATACTCTTTCAAGAATTGGGTGTATTCCTTTTTCTCTAATGGCGACAAATGGATGCTGATGCGAGTTTCTTTGACAGTAAATCTCCTAGGTTGGCTACCTCGGTTTCGTCCAAGTTGGACTTAGGTTTTTTCTCAAAATCCTCAACTTCTTTGACAATTTCATCGAGTATGACATCCTCTTCTTCTGAATCGCTGTCCTTTTGTTGCGTTGTCTCATTGCATGTCACAGTCATTGGTTCATCAGGACAGAAAATAGTAATGATGTACAGATAAAAGTAATGAGAGAAAAATGGTAATAAATAAATATGATTCGTTCAAATGTAAAAGAGATTTTGATAATTTAAACAAACAATTTTGGAACATCGGGATTTTATTAGAAAACTAAAAAGCGAAAAGGAAATCATTAGCAAAAATGAAATAAATAACGTTGTTCAGCCTTGCTACCCTGGGACTCGTTGAGCCCTGGATGGTTTGACGGTCCAATTCTTGAGGAATGATCCCTTGCTCACAGCTTGGGTGGTAGGGCCTTCCTCTTCCTCCTCCTTAACAATAACACAACAGTCCATGCCTTCGTCTTCCAGGAATAGATTCTTCAAAGCTGCTAGAGTTTCTTCTTCTTCTGACCCCCATATGATATCAGCTTGCTGGAAAGTATGCTCTAAATGTGGTATAGGCTATTCCAATGGATAGTAGGGACCGGGCTATGGTGGCGACCAGTCTTCGTACTCTTGCCAAGTGTATTTGTATCCCAGCCCAAAAGTGGTGCCATGTTGCTTCAGCTGTATTGGTTTGGAAATCCCCTGAAGATTCTTCCCGAGCCCTTTGCCAGGCTTGTACCCGCTCCAGTTCAATATGCTTTCGATCTTACTATCCCACCACTTATTCTTGTCTATTGTGTTGACCCGCTCTGTGGTGGTAGGTTTCTCCACCCAGCCTTCTTCTACCTTCCACCACCTGGATGGTCTGGCGACTACATATAGGGTTTCTTCCATCTCCGTGGATGATTACTTCCTGGTGGTTCCATTCAAATTTCAATGCTTGATGCAATGTTGACGCCACAGCCCCAACGACATGTATCCATGGCCGTCCTTATAATAGGTTGTAGGATGCCGATATGTCTATCACCTGAAACTCAACCTCGAATCATGTAGGTCCCATCTGTAGACAAAGACTGATTTCTCCAATGGTGGCCCTCTGAGAACCGTCGCAAGCCTTCACATTCATGGACCCTTCTCTTATCTCGTACAATCCTTTGCCTAATCTTTTGAGTGTTGTTAATGGACAGATGTTGAGGCTGGATTCCCCGTCAATCAGAATCCTAGTAATGAAGTAATCCTCACATTGCACGGTGATGTGCAATGCTTTGTTGTGACTTAACCTTTCAGGCGGTAGCTCATCCTCGTGGAAACTGATCTTATGACTCTCCAACACTTGACCTACCATATTGTCCATTCCCCACTAGTGATGTTATTTGGCATATTGCTTCGTTCAACACTTTCATCAAAGCATTGTTGTGCGTTCCAAATTCTGCAGCAATGACAGAATGGATATCTGGGCTGGGGTTTTGTTCAACTGATCGATGAATGAGTATTCTTTGGCCTGCACCTTCATTCAAGGGTCATTTGGGCCTGTCTCAATGATAGGTGGTCTGTTGGAAACCTGTTTGCTGGATTCTGCCAAGTGTTCAGGTGTATAGACTCTGTCGGTCCTTGTCATCCCTTGTGCAACAACAACTTCCTCTATCTCGACTTTACTTTTCCTCCTTGCCTCTGCTACATAGTCCCAAGGTACAACGTTAGTGTAGAAAGGCGGAGTGGTTGACACCGTCACTGTGATTGGTGCAACTACATTCACTTCGAGTGGAACAGGTTCCTTATCAAATGGCATAACTTCAACCTCGAACGAAAAATGTGTCTCTGCAGGTGGTGCCGCTTCAAACTTGAATGGGACAGAAGCAGCTACCTCAACATCTCCGGATGGCTGAATTTGGACTATGATAGGATTACAAGTGACTGCTGGCTTCTTTGGGTCATCACCTTCTATAATCAACCCGATCAACCCCTCTGGGTCCCAATCTTCTTCTATCTCAATCATGTTGATGCCTCCACCATTATGGTCTGGAAACAGATTGTTGCGGACATTGGGAGTAGCTTCCTTTGCTTGGATGACCTTATTATTGATCAGGGACTAGATCTTATCTTTCAGTGAGCGGCATTCATCAATTGTATGCCCCTTCATGCCGGAATGGTATGCACATGTCTTATTTCGATTGACCCATCGGGAGGGATTCTCAGCGGTTACAACAGGGATATGAGTGACATAACCAACATCTTTCAGTCTTTCATATAGCTGGTCAATAGGCTCAGCAATGGTAGTATATTGCTTGGGCGGCCTACGATCAAAATTGGGTCGAGGTCTTGGAAAATTTTGGCAAGTAGGGGGTGACTGGAAGTGAGAGGGTTGAGAGCTGTATGTATGATAAACAGTGGCTGGTTGGGAATATCTGGGAGACATGGGTTGATAAGCAGGTGTGGGTGATGGTTGATAAGCAGGTGGAGGTGCTGGTTGATATGTAGGTGGGGGTGTTTGGTATGAGTGGGGAAGTTCAGTATACCAACAGGGATTTGGGTCCCTGTGCAACCATTACCGTCACTGTATCTTTCTTCTTGGATATACCACCAGACTGCAAGGCTTTGTTGGTGGCTTGTAGTGCCTCGAAATTAATAACCATTACGCTCTTAATCCCTTCTTAAATTCTCTCACCTAGCTTGAGATGTCAGAGAATTTGTGGTTTTCAACTACCATCAGCCTCTCATAATACTGCGGGTCTTGTGCCCGGATGAAGAATTTGTTCATTTGTTCTTTATCTAGGGCAGGCCTGACCTTGGCTGCTTCAGATCTCCAGCGAATGGTATACTCGCGAAAAGTTTCGATGGGCTTCTTCTTGAGGTTCTAGATATAAAATACATCTGGATCATTCTCTGTATTGAACCTGAACCGATTTATGAAATCTGAGGCCATGCCTACCCAATTGGACCACTTTTTACGATCTTGGCTGATGTACCAAGACAAAGCATCTCCGGTGAGGCTTCTCATGAACAATTTCACGCGAATCTTCTCGTCTCTTCTTACTCCAACCAATTTATCACAATAGGTTCTCATATGGACCCTGGGATCACCTATACCGTCGAACATCTCAAACTTAAGAGGTTTGTAACCCTCTAGGTAGTTCAACATCAGGCTGTATGCAGAGATCTTCATAGTTCAATCCCTCAACTCTTTTACTTCCTTCGACGCCCTGGACTCGGCTAGTCAGCCTCTTGAGTTCTTCGGTCATGTTATTAATGAGCATATCCTTCTCATAGGATTCAGGTGTGTAAGAAATAGGTTGGGTGGAGTGAGGTAGAGTCTCCACGTATATGGGGTTGTTATGATGGCCTGCGCCTGAGCATAGAGGTGGTCATTTTTGGAGCTTTCTTGTTCAGTGATGATCAATAGGGTGTTTCTCGGAGTGTGGAAAGTGTTGCATTGTGGTGGATTAGTTTGATTTTTTGGTGGAGTTGTACGGTGGTGAGTTGTGGGAGGGTTCTGTTTGTTTGGGGTATTTTGAGGAGGTATGGGGTTTTGGGTGTTCAGATGATTGACATCTCGAACACTAAGTGAGAAGGACAGGTTCGCCAAGTTTCGCACATGTTCAAGATCCCCTTGGAGTTTCAACAACCTTTGCTCGAGTTGTGTCATAGCATCATTCTGAACCTGAGTACCTTGATTGTCAGGATCTTCTGTTTGTTAAGCTGTCATTGTGTTTTCCTTCCTGACATCTTCCATATTTCCTTTGCCTTTGCTTTTTCCCTTAGGTGGACTAGGAGGAGGAGAAGGTGAGGGCCCCTGGATCTTGTGTGGTATGATGTTGATGCTAGAATGCACAAACCAACCTTTGGGGAGGGGAATAATCAAAAGAAAGACAACAAAAACAAAAAGAAAAGGTAGCCAAGTCAGTGAGGATCATGAGAAAATATTGCAGTATTTATACACATAGTGCAGGAATATAAAAGCGTGTCCTAATTTGGGAGCCTCATTGTGCTCGAGGTAGGCCTAGCGACAAGTTGATTTTGAGAAATTAGATGCCAAAATGCCTTATTTCATTAATGTAAAAATAGACGAATCCAAAACAACACTAAAATAATAAGCAGGAAATAAAGTCACTAATGGCCATTGACCTTATTACATTGATAAAAGAGAAAAAAAAAGAAATCCTATCCTACTTGGTCCCAGAAGAACCTTCCCCAGATTCGGCATCCTTGATACCATCGAATAGGTTCCCTAGCTCACGCAGTCCTAGCAGTAGGTATGCTCTGGCCAGATGTCCTCCTTCATTCCCCTTAGCTTTCTGACAGTCTTCGACCCTCTTGATGATTTTACCTTCCAGCTCTATCATGCCTCGCTCCAAGTATTCCAGCTTCTTGTTGGAACGGATGGCCATGTCTTTCCATTCTTCAATCAACTTTTGTTGGTTTCATGTATCTCACGGTGCTCATTATCAGACTCGTGGATCCTCTTGCGCAGCAGATTGTACTTGACATGAGCCTCGGCACTCTCGTCTATGGATTTGTGGCCTCAGCTGATCCCTGGCCTGACTAACCCATCTAGGTCATCTTCTAACCACCCTGGGTAGAAAGGTGCACATCCTGCGTGGTACCTGTCTGGTTCAATTGTGTTCTTCTCCATTATGATTTTGCAGTGCCACATGTGTTGGGCTCGGCACTTGTGGGGAACATCATCATCTTAGAAGTCAGCTCAGAAATGGCTCATCTTGTCGACCCTTGGCACAAATTGCTTTCTGCTTGATTGTCTCATGACTCAGAGAGGAACGTAAGGATATATACCTCTCAACCCGATTAGCACCAAGTGTGGTGCATCCCTGGACATGGCGATGAATTCATCCGTTGGAAACCAATCGAACATCCACTGTACCTGCTTCTCAGTTAGATTATCAAAGAACTCTACCCACTCCTTAGCAGTCTCTGGATGAGCAAATCTGTCGCGAATATATGTCATCCGCTTAGGGTGATGGAAAGCGATGTGGTCATTCCAAGCCATGCGCTGGAAGTTCTTGGTGGTATTGACCCTTTTGGAGATGTTCTAAGAGCCATAGTTGTAGCAACAGATTGCAACCCTCGAAGTTCTTAGCTCCTCTTTGACAACGTTCCAGAGCTCGGTAAATGTCTGCTATGATCATCAGGACAATGCCGAAGGCTTGCCCGTCAATACCCTCTATCAAAGCCTTGGTTCCCATGGCCAACCTAGTGTGGATCCTTCCCTTTTTTTTGGAAACACTATTAGTCCCATAAAACATGCAATGAATACAAACACCCTACGGTGGATGTGCCCCAAAGATGTAATGGAAAATTCGTCATGGTAGGTACGGTATGATTTGCTCTGACTGTACCTTTCATATAAATACTCAAAGGGTATGTATGGTTGTTTCAGACATTCTAACTCAACATTCTTCTTCAGACCCATCATTTTTAGAAAGCCCTTGCCTGTGAGGTTTTCAGGCACCAACAACCCAGGGGTTTCCCAGACTAACCCAGCTAGTCCTCCTATCTGTTCTAGTAGTGGTGTCATCTCAATGTTCCCAAAGCGGAATATGGCTCTTTCGCTATCCCAAAATAAGGTGGCAGCCTTGATTAACATGTTGTTGGGTTGAATGTCTAGGAGAGACGGTAAATTGCCCAGGTATTTCTTGACGTGTTTTTTATCACTGGAGGAAGGGTCTTCCCACCAGTTCAGGAGCTTTGGATGGATATTGTTGACCATGCCGAATATAGGGACTTCGTACCTCATATTTGTGCAAGACAAACATAGTTAGACCCTTACCCACGCTAGACTCGACTATTTATACACTTATGATTAGCATCAACGCATTTAGTTCTCCAAATAAATGCACAGAACGTGATTGTGTCTGTTGGGATTATGAAAACCCCGGTGGACTTGGACAAGGATGTCTTAAAGGTTTATTGTGTGGACAACACATTAACCCAACTAGGTTTGTCCATGATGCATGCACAATATAACAGAGTAAGGTTTCTATGTGGTCTTAGACTGGTACCCTTGAGCGGACAACTCAAGGGGGAAGGAACATAACCATCGACTGCACCACTGATCGACTGGTTTTACCGCAAATAAGCCCTTCCGAATTTAAGGGTGATATAAAATAGGAAGAGCACAACCACTCATCAAGCATTGCTATAGGATTTATATCGGCACGAGTGGAGTATGATGTTGAGCATGAGTATGCAACAATGAATAAGAAATAAAGGCATGTTGACATGTATTTGCACGTTGTGAAAGCAGTAAATACAACAGTTGTAATTTAAAAGCGATTACAAAGGGAAACAAGGAAACATGTCAGTTTTGTTTTTGAGAAAGATCAAATATTTGAAAGAAATAAACAATTAATTGCACATAAAGGGGAAAGGGAAAGGGTGCAAATATTAACTAAGGTACAAATTCACAAAGTAGTTTGAAATGGTAGAAGCCTTAAATCCCCAGCAGAGTCGCCATGCTGTCGCGTCCCCTTTTTCTTCTCCTTTCGGATCGGTCAGGGCTTTTGACGTTGTTGGGACAACTCGTTTCCTTTTGGGAAAGGGGTATGTAAGGAATTGAAGAGTCGCTACCTAACGAATTAAGGTGCGTTAGGGAACCTACTAAGGGTCATTATAACAAAAATTTGAATAACCAAAGATTGGGTAAGGGCTTGAAATTACTTCAAGGGGAAGGTGTTAGGAACCCCTCAAAGTCCACAACTATGGTTCCCGGCCAAACAAGCTTTGTGAATTTAAATAAGTAGCAAATAAGATTAAACAAATAAAGGTTTTGAAAAGATTCGCAGTCTAAGCACACATGTGAAGTAAAGTTTTAGAAGATTTAAAGTCTAAGCACATATATAAGGTTTTGAAAGATTTAAAGTCTAAGCACACATGTGTAAGGGAAAGGGAAGTCCTAGGTTGTTTATCCTATAGGATCACATCAGGACAATTCCCGGTAATCACTCCTCAGAAAGGGGCTACACGTGGCATTATCGCACCGGTCATCATATCCATATCTACCCTTTCCCACCCCTTACCGGTTGTTTAAGCGAGTGTTTCTTAACAACCTCTATGCTTGCTGTTACCCGTCCCTTCTTAATGGTGCTGGAGAAAATGAGGACCTCTACCTATAGGAAGTTCTAGACAGACCCCTAAGGTTTAAAAGGAGGAAATACTAGGCGACTGGCAAGAACAAATAGGACTTTAGCAAATAAATGGAGGAAAGAACAATTAAGAGGCTCAGATTTACCTCCACAGATAATGCACGTAAACAGCACGACTCAAACACAAACAAGAGGTATTTTTATTAGACAGGATCCTAAAGCATGATGTCTAAGTGAATATCAAAACACAGAAGATATGCAGTTTTATTTTATAAACCCAGAAGCAGGGGCCCTAATCAGTTTGCCTACTGATTTTAAGCATGTTAACTATTAAGCAGTAAACAAAAAAGAAACAGTTTTCCAGTTTTATAAAGGTTGATTACCTAAGGCTTGCCTAAGCGTGGGAGGTAATGGACAATAGTTACCAGAATTGTTAAAAACTGTTCAGAAGTTGTTATATCTAAAGCATGCTGTTCTAAGTGTGGCAAAATACATGGATTATTACCAGTTTATTTAAAACAGGATGATCAAATGTGAGACTGTCTTATGTCCTTTTTCATGCATCAGTAGTTTAACTAGGTGTGACTGGGCGAGATCCTAAAGCATGGTATCTACTATACACATGGAGATGCAGAATGGTTGCAGAATTCCTAAAACATGATTTCTAAATGCACAGGAAGTTACATCATAATTTCAGGATGTGCAGGAGCAACATTTTTAATGTTGATGCTAATATTTAGCCTAGAAGAAATATTTCTAAGTGATAAATAGGGTCAAATGAGATGCTGAAGTATTAAAACTAAAACATGATATCTAATGCATGACATGCTTAGAATGTATTGGTCCTAAACATGGATTCTACTGCACATATAGGAAATGTAAACCTAAGGCATGGTTTCTACTCATTGATATTGATAACATACATAACTACCCTCCCCTTTTCACTAGCCAACCCTAATATTCGTTTACAATAATTATTACAAACCAATATTGAATGAATTACATATATAAAGAAAAATAAGAAGATACACTATAGGGAGCCTGAAAACAGGCCCAGATTTCCAAAACCTCAAATGCCCAAATGTTTCATACCCTTTCTCATATCCGGGTGTGTCAGAGTTCCCTAAGGACCTCAAGGGATCCCGGGCAGTGCTCACACCCAGATTTCACAACCATAACTGAGTAAGTGCAGTGTGGAAGTGCCATCTCCAATGCATCAGAGTTCAGAGGGATCTCATAGGGATCCCTAAGCAGTCACACATTGAAGGGGCAGAACTTAAGGACCTAAGAGTAGAGTGAGAGTGCTTGACATAGTTTTGAAAAGGTTTTAGTAGGAAAGCAATGTGAAAAGAGACTTAGTTGAAATAGTTTTGTAAATAAGAGAGTTGTTTAGTAAAACAACTTTTGATACAGTTGTGTAATTAAAGAAACAGCAGGTCAGTCAAACAAGTTCAGCAACACTCAGAGAACAAACCTTCACACATGGTTAATTGGGGATTGGGGACAAATAGAGCATGTATGGTGAACACATAACATGCAGAAGTCCTTTGCACTTGGTGTAGATAGTAACATATAGATTCACGAGTACTAATTAGACGTATTTACATAATATGAAATGCTTAGGGGATTCAGTAGAGTATAGGATTTCATACTAAACATGATTGAGCATTAAGACAACTTAGGATAACAAATCAATAGGCGCATACTAGAACCAGGCAATAGTAAACAAGCATTAAAAAACAAGGTAAAGTCAGGTTACTGATTCATAAGAGCACGCCGAACCTAAAGAGGTAAGACAATACTATCACACCTAGATGAAGCAAAGAGGTCAATTACATGTCGAACAACAAAACCATAGGTAGAAGCAGATTAGAAACATGATGAACTGAAGTAGAAAAAGAAACATATTGTTTTTGAGACTTGACTTAAAATCAAAACATACCAGTAAAGAAGATAGTAAACACAAAGTGAAGGATATGAGAGCACAATAATTATCCTTGGCTTAAAACCGGCTGATTCAGAACAGTAGCAAGTAGCAAAGAAAGAAAAGAGAAAGCTTTGAGTGTGAGAGATAGTTTTTGAACCAATGTGTTCGTGTGTTGGTGTTAATGAGAGAGCATGTATATAAGTTTGAAACTAGGTAGAATAATAAGGTAGGAATCAAAGTCAAGCAGTAATTATGGGGACTCAGAATCAATCAGTATAAAATCAATATAATTACTCCTCAATTAAGGGAGTTAACTTCAAACGGTAAAGGCAAATAAGGAAGGAGATCACATAAGACTGGAATATAACACAGAAGGAAATATTTCAAGACAGTAAGTATAGAATAGGTAATTAAGCTAGGTACATAATATTCTAATTAAGGAAAGACTTGTAAGAATCGATTGACAGTGTATTCAATCACATAATAACGGCGGAGAGGAGAGTAGGTTTTAGCAGAGAGAGCTTGAGAGAGATGAGATGATGTAACAGAGGAGAGTGATGAGAGAATGAGGGTTTGGAGGGGGGGGGTGTAGTTCTTTTAGGTTAATTAAGGAAAGAGTGAATCTGGGCCGTTGATCAAAATTGATCAACGACCGAGATTAAATCAGGTCTGGACCGGGTAATTTTAGTGGATTGGCCTCGGGTATTGGGATAATTTAATTGGGGTTTGGGTCTAGTTTAGTTTAGGCTAGAATTGAAATGAAATTAGGCTATTTGTTAAATACCCAATTAAAGTAATTAAAATAATTTGTAAAAATAGCTAATAATCATAAAAAATGAATTTCATGCATAGAAAATAATTTAAAATTATTACATAGTATTTTAAAATACAAATGACTAGGTTTTGGGTAAAAATAGTATAAAATTATATGATTGGGCTATAATTGCAAAGTTATTGCAATTATAGCCAAAAGATGCCAAATTGGCTATTTATTGAATAATTTGGCCTTAATAGGACCATGAATAATAAATTAAATCAAGAAATTCTTTTGGAATCATTTTTGATGTAATTTTGTAATTATTTATTGGAAATAAAATGCTGGGTAAATTAATAAAAATATAGGAAAATTATGGAAAAATATCAATTGCTATTAATGCATGATTTTGAAGGTATATATGCAATTTTAAAATATTTTTTGGGAAAAATTGGGTATCAACACTAAGGACCCTTTCTCTCCTCTAACTCTACCTCAACATCTTCTGACTGAGGGACTACTGGGTTGCTGAGCATCTATATCAACTCCTCATCAGTGTATGTAGTTGCAGCCGACTTCTCAGACTAGCCGGCTACTGCCTATGATGTCTCTGGCACTGCTGCATGTGCTGCTGGGACTGACTTCTCCATGAGTAATTCCAATGGATGGTCTCCAGTAGAAGAAATCTTTTCAACCTCCTTGCGCAGCTTGTCCACCGAATCCTTTGATGCCTGAATCTTCCGCAGCTTTTTCACCTGTTTCCCCAAATCATTGATGATCTTCCCATGAGTATCTAGAGTTCTAGGATTTTATTCTGGTTGTCCAGAATTTTCTTCAATGATTCCTCCACTGACGGAGGTACTTGAGGCTATGCTGGGGCTGATGATTGTGCTACAACAGCACTAGATATGACAGTCAACTTTGTTGTAGCTACCTGCATCCAGTTGTTGAGACGCGCCAGTGTTTGGGAGGCTTGTAGTGCAGTCTGAGGTAAGTAGATGAGTTTGGCACTGAGAGTGGTATTGAAAGTCTGGCTGAAGCAGATGTTCCATAGGATGAAGGAGGAATGGCTGCTGTTCCGGCAGAAGTACCAGCTGTTGTGGAGGGCTCGACAACTGAACCAGTAGCCACTACCGCTGGCTCTTCAAACTGGCTAGTAGAGGTAGTGGATTTACCCTGAACTTAGGGTTGTCCGCTCCTTGGAGGTGGTACATGAAAAAGGCTTCTTTGCCTTCACCTCCACGTCAAAATGCCTCGATTCTACCCCTTGATCTTGGAAGTACTCTGTTAGGAAATTGGGGTAGGGATATGATCTATCCTCTTTCTGGACCGCATTTGAAATGTTGTAGGACATCAGTGCTTGCACATTTATAGGATACCCGACCATGATGGAAGCCACTAACACTGCTCGGGGAAGTGGAAGGATGTTTTCATGGAGGCATGGATCCAGACGACTGCACACGAATGTTTGCCACCCTTTTGCTTCAAAGTTTAGGGTGTCTCAGATTATCTGAACTCCTGCTGTGAGCCATGTAGGTGTTGTCCCTGGAATTGCTAGTATCTCTGCTAGCCATGGGCGAACTACATCACCCATAACTAGCTTCTCCAAATATTGCACTGCTTCCACCTCCTCAAATCCTACTTATTGGTTCAGTGCTTGGGCATCAAAGCTGATTTCAAGTTCCTGAAATTCGTCATCTTGGTACCCTTTTTGATGTGGGCAACATTGGCATATAATTCTTTGACCAGGTATTCATTTGCATCTTGCATGCGGGAGTTGAACCATTTCCACCCTTTTCTCTTTCCAAATTTCTTGAGGACATTTGGGTTCTGCTTGCTCAAGTCCTTTGTCAAGAATTGTCGCTCAAGAGTGAGCGACCTTTGGGACCATCATTCTCTGAACTTAGAATAAGCCTTTTCACTGACGAATCTGTCTGCCCATACCTCCAACTTCCTTGATCTTTCCAAACCTCCAACAATAGTATCACTCCTCCACCCACCATACGGGACGTCATCATCATCATCTAAGTTAATTGGGGTAGCTGTAGCAGGTGGGGGAGAGGGTTCAAATGCTTGATTACCCTTCTTCGAACCTTCAGACGATCTAGAGGAGGAAGTTGCTTCATTGACCAAGCAGAGTCTCGGGGGGAATTGTTGTGATTGAGTTTTCGACTGTGCTTGCACTGAGTCACCCTCAGAAGCTTCCCCGGATGGGAGGTACTCTCTGCTATCTGAGGTTTCTAGAGGTGGTCTACTGAGTGTAGCTTTCTTGCTCAAGACCTTTTGGACTGAAAGTGGCATGTTGGGTTTGCCTCGACCCCGCGGGAGGTTTCTGCCTTCCTTTGGAAGTATCTCCTCTGCCACTTGAAAAAACCATTGTCTGTAACATACAAGTAGTGAAAGTAAGTTAGGATTTGGGGCTCATAATGTATATAGAATGAATATTGAAAGTGCAGAACATAGGTCTCAAAAATGGGTAGTGCGGACCGCACAAAAATGAGTTCGGCTGTGGACTGCCCAGTGCGGCCGCATAAAACCCAACGTGGATCGCACAATTATGAGTGCGGTCGCAGAGATCCCAGGTTCATACTACTAGGTCTCTGAAGATTGACTTGTGCTAACCGCACGAAATTGAGAGGGACTGCACAAATACATTACGGACCGCACAAAATTGAGTGTGGACGCACAATATCATCAAGAATAAGTGCCCTAGACTTAGGGTTTTCCGGACCGCACAAAAATGTATGCGGCCGCAAACCCTAGTGCGGACCGCACAAAAATGTGTTCGGCCGCATAATTCAAATTACAGCGGCACTAATTTACAATTTACACTAGGGTTTTCACTAATTAGACATGGTGTTTAGAAATTAGGCATGAATAGCTACTAACCCATCCCCTATTAAGCATTTAAACACTACCCACATGATGCTAAGCAAGATTTAATCAACAATTGACATTTTAGGCATGAACCTAACCCCAGATAAAAGGAATACTAAAACAAAGAAAAATAAGAATCTAAATCATTGAAATCAACATACCAGTGATGAAGATGTAATAGGAATTGACACTTGATGAAAAGATTGAAAGCAAGGGAAATATGCACTGTGCTTAGCTTAGTCTCAGAAGTTGGAGTGTATAAAGTGTGAAAATGTAAGGGAAGTTCTATTTATACTCTGACCGACTAACCCACCAACATACCTGAGTGCGGCCGCACAATTTTGGTGTGGTCTGCACTCTTTACTTATTTCTTGACTTTGTGGCGCAGTTCGCATAAAAATGACTACGGCCGCACAATTCGTGCAGTCCAAAAATTTTTGAGTGCGGCCACCAATCCTTAAGGATTTTTGTCAGGACAAACTTCAGAGACTTGACATTTTCCATCTCCCAGTTGTGCGACCGCACACACAATTGTGCGGCCGCGAAGTGCTTGTGCAGTCCGCATAATTCTGGTGCGGTCCGCACAGTTTCAACACTTAGCCAATTTTTTCCTTGCACAGTCCCTACAATGCTCACCCATATTCCTGCATACACTTCACAACTAGTTACCCCACAATAATCCCTATTCTAGAAAAGAAAATCAACAGAAAGAAAAACACATGGATTGCCTCCCAAGAAGAGCCTGATTTAACATCGCGAAACGACGCATGTTACCATCATTCACTTGAAATGGAGAAATTCCACAATGTGGCCATCATCAACGTTACCAAGATAGTGCTTCACCCGGTGCACATTGACTCTAAATATCTCACCATTCTTATTTTTCAAATCTAGGGAACCAAAAGGAGTCACATGTACCACTTCAAAAGGACCACTCCACTTTGATTTTATCTTTCCCGGAAACATCCGCAACCGAGAGTTGAATAAAAGGACAAGGTCACCTTCTTTGAATTCTCTTTTCCAGATATACTTATCATGGAGGTACTTCATCTTGTCATTATACAAGGACACACTGGAGTAAGCATGCAGCTGGAACTCATCAAGCTCATTCAATTGCTCCACCCGAAGATTTGCAGCTACATGGCCTTATGCTCTAGTTCCACCGGGAGGTGACATGCTTTCTCGAACACCAACCGATACAGAGACATACCGGATTTTTGTAAGATGTTCTATAGGCCCAAAGAGCATCGTCAAGTTTCCTTGACCAATCACTCCGATTTGCATTGACCGTGTTTGACAAAATACTCTTGATCTCCCAGTTTGAGACTTCAAGTTGTCCACTTGCCAGGGGGTGATAGGTGGTCGACACCTTGTGAGTGACACCATACTTGGAGAGTAAAGTGTCAAAGGCTTTGTTGCAAAAATGTTATCCCCCATCGCTAATGATGGCCCTTGGGGTGCCAAACTTTGTGAATATGTTTTTCTTCAAAAAAGCTACCACACTCCTTGCTTCATTGTTGGACAAAGCCAGAGCTTCAACCCATTTGGATACATAATCCATAGTAACAGGAATATAGGTGTTCCCACATGAGCTCACAAATGGACCCATTAAGTCGATGCCCCACACTTCGAAAATATCAATATCTAGGATGGTGGTGAGAGGAATCTCATTTTTCTTGGAGATCCCACCGACCCTTTGGCAATCATCACAATGTTTAACGAGCTCGCTAGAGTCCTTGTACAGGGTAGGCCAATAGAATCCACAACTTAGGACCTTTGTAGCAGTTCTTGCTCCACCATGGTGACCACCATATGGGGAATAATGGCACGCTTCAAGAATACCCAATTGTTCTTCTTCTGGAATACATCTCCGAATAACACCATCAGTGCAAATTTTGAAGAGGTATGGCTCGTCCCAATAGTAGTCCAGGCAGTCCCGTTTGAGCTTCTTCTTTTGGTTATAAGAGAACTCATTCGGGAAAATGCCGCTCACAAGATAGTTGGCCACATTGGCATACAAGGAATCCCGATAGTAGACATGGAAAGGAGTTGTTCGTTTGGAAATGAATCATTGATCTCAAGGCCATCATGGGGCCTCCCCTCCTCCTCCAATCGGGACAAGTGATCCGCCACTTGATTCTCACTCCCCTTGTGATCTTGGACTACAAGATCAAATTCTTGTAGAGGAAGAACCCACCGCATCAATATAGCCTTAAAGTCCTTTTTGTTCATCAAATAATGAAGTGCTGCGGGTGTGAACAATCACTTTGGTACCCATGAGGTATGGGCGGAACTTTTCCATAGAAAAGACAATAACTAAGAGTTCTTTCTCGGTCACCGTATAGTTGACTTGGGCCTCTTTCATGGTCTTACTAGCATAGTAGACCGGATGGAAGATCTTGTTAATTCTTTTCCCCAATACTGCTCCAACCGCCACATCGCTAGCATCACACATGATCTCAAATGGTAAGCTCCAATTTGACGCGGTAATAATAGGAGTGGTAGCCAACCTATACTTGAGTAGCTCAAATACCTTCATACAATCATCATTGAACACAAATTTGGCATCTTTTTCCAATAACTTGCACAAGGGGTTCACCACCTTTGAGAAATCCTTGATGAACCGGCGGTAAAACCCCATGTGACATAGAAAGCTACTCACTCCCTTGACGGAAGTAGGAGGAGGGAGTTGAATATCACTTCAATTTTTTCTTTATCAACTTCAATACAATTCTTAGCTATCTTTTGGCCAAGGACAATGCCCGCCTCGACCATAAAGTGACACTTCTCCCAATTAAGCACCAAGTTAGTCTCTTTACAACGTGCCAATACCTTATCCATATTGTCCAAAAACTCTTCAAAAGAATCCCCCACAACAGAGAAATCATCCATGAAAACCTCGAGAAAGTCCTCCACCATATCAGTGAAGATTGCCATCATACACCGCTGAAAAGTAGCCGGTGCATTGCATGAACCGAATGGCATCCGCGAGAATGCAAACGTGCCATACAGACAAGTGAAGGTGGTCTTCTCTTGGTCTTCAGGTGCAATAAAAATCTGGTTATATCCGGAATACCCATACAAGAAGCAATAATAAGCACGTCCGGCTAGCCTATCCAATATCTGATCAAGAAATGGAAGCGGAAAATGGTCTTTTCGAATCACTTTGTTGATATTCCTATAATCCATGCATACTCTCCACCCGATGATAGTTCTTGTGGGGATCAATTCATTTTTGTCATTTGTAATCACAACCATGCCCTCTTTCTTTGGGACATAATGCACTGACGAGGTCCACGAACTATCAGAAATGGGGTAGACAACCCCAGCATCCAACTACTTGATGATCTCTTTCTTGAATACCTATTGCATGTCCTAGTTCAACCTTCTTTGATGTTCCACGAAGGGTTTGGTATCCTCTTCCAATATCATTTTGTGCATGCAAAAGGCGGGGCTTATACTTTGAATATCCGCCAATTTCCAACCTATTTCTTTCTTCCTCCTTTGGAACACCACAAGGGTGGAATCTACCTACATCTTAGTTAATCACGAGGAAAGAATAACAGGTAAAGTGGAACAAGGGCCTAGAAACTCATACCTGAGGTGTGAAGGCAAGGGATTCAACTCCAATGTGGGAGGCTCCTCGGTTGAGGGCTTTGTTGGTGGAGTCTTCCAGTTTTCAAGGTCCAAGGAAAGTTTTCGGGGCCCATATGTATATGATCTTATTCCTTGCAAAGAATTGACACATTCTATAAAGCCTTCATTCTCATCCTCATCATGGTTCAACAACACAACTTCCAATGTATCTTCAACATTAATCACAGCACTTGTGTCGTCAACAATTACTTCGGTCACAAGATCCACGAACGAACACACTTCATTTCTATTAGGTTGCCTCATTGACTTACAAACCTGGAACACAATTTTTCATCGCCCACCCGGAAAGTGAGATCACCAGCTTCCACATCAACTAAGGCCTTCCCTGTATCTAGGAAAGGTCTCCCCAAAATTATTGGCACCTCATAGTCAACCTCACAGTCAAGTATCACAAAATATGCGAGAAGTATGAACTTGTCGACCCGAACTAGCACATCATTAATTATCCCCAATGGACTCTTCATTGTCCGGTCCTCCATTTGCAACCTCATGGATGTGGGTCTTGGTTTTCCAATCCCCAATGTCTTGAACACAGAATAGGCATCAAGTTAATGCATGCCCCCAAGTCACATAAAGCTTTGGCGAAATTGGCACTCCCAATAGTGCACGGGATTGTAAAAGCACCAGGGTCTTCCAACTTTGGAGCCATGGAATGCACAATGGCACTCACTTGATGTGTCATTTTTTTCATTTCACAGTTCATTGATCTCTTCTTTGTTATCAAGTCAGTCATGAACTTGGAATATTCCGGCATTTGTTTTAAGGCTTCAACCAATGGCACATTTATGGAAAAACTTTTCATCATATCAATGAATTTCTTGAATTGATTCTCATTGTTTTGCTTTGCGAGCCTTTGAGGATATAGAGGAGGACGCCTTGTCAAAGGAGCCTTGGCCGTGGGCACTATCATCATTTGCTTGAACATCATTACTTGGATCATCATCATCTTGCACCGACACATCATCATTCACATTCTTTCTTTGATTTGAGGTACTAGAAACTCCAACTTGCCCACTTCTTGTTGTCACGGCCATAACCATTTTGCGATACCTTTCCCAAATTTCATGCAACGGTTCACTAGGATCTTGTTTGAAAGACAAAATTTCATCTCTTAGCATCGTCATATACCCCGGAGAAAAGAATTTTGCGATGTACTTCTCGTCTAACTCATCCCAAGTGTGGATGTAATGGTTAGGCAACCTCTCTAGCTAGTCTAAAGCTTTTCCCCATAGAGTAAAAAGGAATAGCCTTAACCTCAATGCGTCCTTGGAGAAATTCATCTTCTTGCTCCCCCAGCACGTGTAAACAAAACCTTTGAGATGATTATAGGCGTTTTGGTGTGGAGCTCCGGTGAAGAAACCCTGCTGCTCCAACAATGTAAGAATGAAATTGGTTATTTGAAAGTTTCCCGCCCTAATCAGGGGTGGAACTATTGCACTTGCATAGCCTTCGTCGGGCAACACCCGGTGTGCTGCCCTTGGTGGGAGTGGGGGGGGGGTTTGGCACATTATCGTAGGGTGGTCGGCCTCTCCTTTGTACTTGAGGATCAAGATAAACCTCATCCACATTCTCATCATCTACCTCCTCCCCCAATGGTATATATCCGAGGGGCTCGTTGTGTAGGGCCATTGGTACCTAAAAGCAATTGACAAAGAAAATTAGTAAACGGAAGGAAAAAAAGACAAAACTAACAAATGCTTAGATATATATCTAAGACTGTCGAATTCCCCGGCAACGGCGTCAAAAATTGATCGGGTCCAAACCCACACTACTGTTGAGTAGCGAGGAGGTCGATGCAATAATAACGCAACTAAGGTCGGGATCGAATCCACAAGGAGTTAATAATTGGAATTAGGTTTATATCTAAGTTATGCTAGTTTTGACTCTAAATGCACCTCCACAAATTGGGTTGGTATTCTACTTCTATTTTTACTCTAAGGATTGCAATTAATAAAACTAAGGACAATATTTTTGTTTAGGGTTTTTCAAATGTTTAGAGGGACTACGGTCGTGACTTCTACCTAGGTAGTTATCTAACGAGTTGTAAAATCTAGGGCAAGCTTGATTAGTTGGAATTGTAATATAGCTATCACATCCGGGTACTAACTCTATACCTCTCGGTAGTTTGAGTTATTTTTCCCAATTTGGCTTTCTCAAGCCCAAATGGGTATTCATACAAATCAAGTGATATTAGCTCAAGTCGAGTATTACTATCTCTAGGTTTAACCCTTTAATTGGGGCTATCAATTTCTTGAGTTCACCCCAATTCCTTGTTAGCCTAGTTTTCCTAGACTTAGTCCCTCTTTCTAAAGTAGAGACTAAGTCATTAAGGCATGAATCAATGTTTGCAACCATTAATTCTTGAGTTCTATCAAGAACTAGGCTAAATATCACTAACCCATTCACAAACCAACCTTAAATAAAACACCTACGAGATACCCACATTAGGGTTGGGTCACAACCCTAGCTATGGGTTTAGCTACTCATGAAAATAGAAGAAATTAAAGAATAAATGAAGATAAAATCCATAATATTAGATTAAGGGATGAAAATCTAGTGTTTAAAGACAAATCTAGTACAAAAATACCAAAAACAGTAAAAGTAGGCGACTCAGGTGCTCCCCTCAAACATAACTTAACCTAAAAATGACAAAAAGTTCTATTTATATTAAGCTGAAAATATCTGACAAAAATGCCCCTGCGGAGGTTGTGTGGCCGCATAATTTTGAGTGCGGCCATAATATTGTGGTGCGATCCGCGTTCTTCACTTTGAATTCTTGCTTGAGCTAGAATTTTGCGGAGCGCACAATTCTGAGTGCGGCCGCATAAAAGTGATGCGGTCCGTACTTCCCTGACTTTGGCTTGAAACAACTCTCTGAATCTTCATCATCGCGGACTCCACAATTGTGTGTACGACCACACTTGACATCTTGCAGCCGCAGAATTTTGGTGCGTTCCGCACTCCTTCATTTTGCCCAAATTTCCAACTCTGTGATTCTTGTTCATCATGGACCGCATAATTCTGATTGCGGCCGCACAAAGACTTTTCTGGCCGCACAGAGACTTTTACAGCCACACAATATTGGTTCGGTCCGCGCTTCATCATGTTGCCAAAATACCAAGTCTCTGGATCTCATTCTTGTAGACCGCATAATATTGATCGCGACCGCACAATGTTTGTGTTGTCCACAATGTAGGCCTCTTTGTCTTGTTTTTGTTTTTGTTCAACTTTTGACTCCTTTATGAGTTGATTTTGATTCCTTTGGCTAATATTGAATAATTCCTGCAAGCAAGCACATTTCATTAGTTTACAGGAATACCTTTAAGCATTTTTGACCTAAAACACAAGTAAAGGAGAGCAAATAAGAGGTCAAAATCCCTACTTATCACCCCCACCAGATGGCGTGGGCTATAGTGCAGGAAAACATTTGAATCGGGTGGAATTCTAGTTTTACGGCCCTAAAATGCCAAAAAATGAGGAACATTCATGGCGAGGCGGTAGCTATTATTCCTTAGGTTACTTTTGATGGGACGAGAAAATTTTATGCAATCCGGGCCCTTTGGCTGGGGCCCCACCAGATGGTGTGGGCTATAGCACAAGAAAATCTTGGAATTAAGCAAAATTCCAATTGTATGGCCCAAATACGCCAATAATAATTAACGTTCATGGCATGGCAATGGCTATTGTTTCTACGGTCATTTTTATGGGACGGAAAATTTTTAAGCAATCTGGGTCTGGTGACCCGGTCCCCACAGATTGCGTGGGCTATGGAACACAACTATCTAGGAATCTGGCAAAATTCGAGTTTTATGGCCCTAAAACACCAAAAAATGAGGAACGGTCATGGTGAGGCGGTGAATATTTTTCCTTAGGTCATGTTTGGTGGGCCAGAAAAATGTTAGGCTATCTGACTCCAGTGGCCCGGGCCTTACCAGATGGCATGGTCTGTAGCATACGCATATCGAGGAATCAGGCAAAATTTATATTTTATGGCCCTAAAATGCCTAAAAATGAGGAACGATCATTGCGAGGTAGTGACTATTGTTCCTTAGGTCATTTTCATCAAACGAAAAAATATAAGGCGATTCAGGTCTGGTGGCCCCGACCCCAACAGTTCGTGTGGGCAATATATACGAAAATCTTGATATGGGGCATAATTCCAGTTTTATTGCCCTAAAACGCCAACAAATGAAGAACGATTGTGGTGAGGCGGTGACTATTATCCTTAGGTCATTCTTGATGGGCCGAAAAAATATTAGGCGATTCGGGTTCGTTTGTCCGTGTCCCACCAGATGGCGTGGGATATCACACACAAAAATTTGAGAATCGCACGAAATTCCAGTTCTATTGCCTTAAAACGCCAACAAATGAGGAACGGTCATGGCAGTGTTATGACTATTGTTTCTTAGGTCAGTTTTGATAGGTCGACAAAATTTTAGGAGATTGGGTTCCGGTGTCCCGATCCCACTAGATGGCATGCGCTATAGTCCACAAAATCTAGGAATCAGGAGAAATTCTAGTTTTATGGCCCTAAAACGTCAAAATGATAAACGATCGTGGTGAGGCGGTGACTAGTGTTCCTTAGATAATTTTTGATGGGCCGACAATATTTGAGGCGACGGGTCCAGTGGCGCAGGCCCCACTAAATGGCGTGGACTAGCACACGAAAATTTGGAAATCAGGCAGAATTTTGTTTTATGGCCCTAAAATGCCAAAAATGAGGAATAGTCATGGCAATGCATTGGCTATTGTTCATTAGGTCGTTATTTATGGGCCAACAAAATTATAGGCAATTCGGGTCCAGTCTCGCTGATGCATGCAAGTTGAAAAACTTGTTGGGTCCAAATGCACATGCAAGTATACGCGGACGACAAGTAATAAAGTAATAAGAAAGTATCGTTCCCATGAGGCTTTATGATCAACTATTGTCAAATCTAAACTATTTATAAATTTAATGCTCTAGTGAATATGAAGATGATGATTGTGATTTTTGTAACTAAATTACTACGAGCTAATAAGCACGTAAGAAAATAAGATCTCAAGCATAGCAAACAAACACTTAGCGGGAATTCAATGAGGTGGGAATATTCTGGGGTTATGGGATTAACGTCTCTCCTATTGTGTTTCTCGGTTTGATGTAATCACTTGACTTATCTAATTTGTGGATTAGCAGGGTTTACTATGATCGCGGATTTCTTTCGATGCTTCGCTCGCCTATTCAATCCAACCTGAGACTATATGTCTATAGAATCAAACTTGACAAGAACACATATATAGTTCCTGTAAAAATAACCAAGTAAGGTAACTAGAATATGTCTATCCTAATAACGAATCTGTTCTCCGATGCCCGGATTCAAGAACTTACTCTATTCAACCATATATGCAATCTATAGTTTCCACTTTCGAGTTCATCTATAGATTCATAGATAGTACTATATTGTTAGCTACGCAATAGCATAATTAAATGCAAGATTGAATAAAAAAATAAATATGATAAAAGTCAAGCAAAACAATCAATCATCAAATTACAATAGTCAAGAATGACCCATAACTCCAGAATAATAACATTCTTAGCCACTCATGTTCATAACAATCATCAAATATTGTTTTCAAACATAAAAGCTATGAATACTAGATGAAGAATAGAAGAACTGATTACTTCTGTGATCTCGAGTGTTTCGTGCTTATGTTTCTCTCTCAAAGTGGCTTCTCCCTCTCAAAAATAGGTTTATCTTCGTGTCATAATAACCAGTCCCGGGCAAAATAAGACAACTTCACGTCACCAGTTCCCAGGGTAGCATGGGGCGCTAGCCCTGGCGCTGGAAATTTGGAGCTTCTGGAAACTGCACCACAGGTAGCGCCCCACGCTACTTCTGGCGCTGCTTTGTGGATTTTTCTTGTTTCTTCCCCTTTACTCTTCAATTCATGCACCTTCATCCCAAATTTCTTCCTGATGATTCCTACACATAAAAATACCACAAGTTAGCACAAATTATTACATTACACATCCGAAATTTACGAAACATGAGTATAATGCGAGGCAATATACATATAAATATACATACTTTAAGCTGAATATCAACACCCCACACTTATACTCTTACTCCTCCTCGAGCAATGTAACTATAACTACACCCCAACAATATACAACTTAACTAGGGAAGAGCAATTCAATTTTTCAATCATACACTCTACCTTTGACTATCACTGAAACTGGCTATCAAGCATGAATATACGAAATTCAAATTCTTCCCGTTTTAAAAATGCCCAAGTATACACAATGCAATTCAACCAATGGGTCAAGAATGACCCATAACTCCAGAATAATAAGGTTCTTAGCCACTCATGTTCATAACAATCATCAAATATTGTTTTCAAACATAAAATCTATGAATAGTAGATGAAGAAGGGAAGAACTAATTAATTCCGTGATCTCGAGTGTTTCGTGCTTATGTTTCTCTCTCAAAGTGGCTTCTCCCTCTCAAAAATAGGTTTAGGTTTTTTTCTTACGAGTTGGGGAGTCTTCGGGTCAAAATAATCAGTCCCGGGCAAAATAAGACAACTTCACGTCACCAGTTCCCAGGGTAGCATGGGGCGCTAACCCTGGGAACTGGTGACGAGTTGGGGAGTCTTCGGGTCAAAATAATCAGTCCCGGGCAAAATAAGACAACTTCACGTCACCAGTTCCCAGGGTAGCATGGGGCGCTAACCCTGGCACTGGAAATTTGAGCTTCTGGAAACTGCACCATAGGTAGCGCCCCACGCTACTTTTGTTTTTGGCAAATCCACTAGGCAGGAGCCTAGGGCTAGTTTTATTAATACTAAAAAGCTAAAAAGTATCACATAGGAAGAGTACAAATAAGGGGGACNTAGAGAGCATTAGTTGCCCAGATTCCACACCATGTTCACCACACGATTCCATGGTTTGTGTAGGAACTTCAAACACAGATTTGTTCAAAGTCACAATTGGTTGTTTAACCATATTAGTGTGTGTTACCATATTGGTGTGCGTTGCCATTGCTGCCTGGGCCTCTTTAATAATCTGTTCCATACGTGGGCTGGAGAATTGCAAGGTTGGAGTTGACGAGCTATGTGCGAGTTGTCCTGTATCTCCACGCATCAGTTCCAACTTCGTACCAAGATGAAACGATTGCCTCAAATTTCCATCATGCTCCTTGACAAATTCTGTTGCTCCGAGAATTTTTGTAACAGCTGCTGTAGAAAGATTTGCCCCAGCTGAAACGATTGCAGCAGCAAACTTTTCTGCTGTGACTGAGGCAGACTTATCAGCTGCATCGACCAAATTTTGCTGCTCTAAACCAGCTGCACTCTTAACACCTTTGCGCACCCTACTTCCATCACCAGCAACTGCTTGTGTCTTATCAGCCATCTGTTGCTCCTCATTGACATGCTCACCCTCATTCACCAAAGCATCAAAAGAGTTTGAAACTCCAATAGCCTTTGATGGTAGAATCAGATTTTGAAGACTTGGAGTTTGCTTCTTGCTAGGTGATTTATTCACCCCTTTCCAGTGATTTTTAACAACTCCAGCAACCTGTTTTTCCCCCTCTAACACATGAGAAACATTACTCACAAGTACTGCAGTTCCAGTAGCTAATTGCTTACCTGTGGCATTCGAGACACACACATCATTCTCCAGTTGCATTCCATACCCTTTAACTGTTTGATACCCAGCTTCAGCAATTTTTTGCCCAGCCTTATGGACACCAGCAGATGCAGGGCATGTAGCAGCCTCCAGATCTTTAGCAACATTATTACGAGCTGCTGCAACTGGAGCTATCACAGCACCATCAACATCTGCTATATGTTGCGAATTAGAAGTATATATTTGTTGACCAGTTCCCTTAGTATTTGAGACAGCAACTCGATCAGTTGTGGCATTCTTAGAAATCACATGTTCCACTCGATTCTCAACAACTCCTTCATCCACATTCCCAGCATTAACAACCTGGTCAGACCCCTTCATCATCACTGTTTCACTAACCAAATTAAGTGCACTGGAGACTCTAGCTAGAGATCGATCAACTGGAATATCGGCACGATTTGATGCATTAGTTTTTTGTTGCCACTTAGCATTTAAATAGTCCCTAGCATCCCCTTGTAATTTTTCTACCTTGTTCATCTCCTCAGCTAAAGCCAAAACTTCAGCAGGCAGAACACGTTCCTTATTGACAGTGCTATCGATCAAATTTTCCTCCTGTTGCATATCATCATTCGCCCTATTCCTTTTAATCAATGAACGACAATCTTCACCAGCATGTCCTTGTCGTTTGCACACATTACAATATGATGGAAGATTATCAAATACAAACTCCTGTATATGCTCAAAAACCTTACCAGATTTGTCGTCGATAAATTGTAACTTCATATTTTTGGGATGTTTGTCAAGGAGATCAAGAACTACCTTAAATCTAGGTGTACTAGGTCTTGTCCTAGATTGTGTGGCCTTGTCTATTGCAATAGGTTTTCCCACAGCTGATGCTATTGACAGTAAAGGTTTCTTGGCGAACAGGTTCGTCGGCAAATCTGAAATGATACCCATGCCACTGTTTTTGACGTCTCAACCTTAGGATTGTAATCTTGAGTCCATGGGAATGTACGATATTGATGTTGTTGTCCTTTGTACTGTAAATAACCAACCTGCTTCGAAAGAACTGTTACAAAATCTTCATAAACAGCACAACGAATCAACAATTGTCGAAACGCGAGCAAGCCGATCAAACAGCGACCTTTAATCCCAAACTGTGTTGGAATTAAATTTCGTAGTTCCGGCAAATCTGGCGCACCATATGAGAGCTTCATCACTACAGCCTGGTGAAGACCTTCTTCAACTGCATATTCCTCCAGTTCCTTAAACGAAAATTGCATCATAAGCTGTCCATGAACATGCTGGAGAGGTTTAAGGATTGTTTTTGCTACTGGTTGTGATTTTGACGTGAGTAATGAAGCATAAGTAATCGTTTTAGGGATGGGATCCGTATCTCCCACAGCTTGAAGCTGGGGAGATGCCTGCACGTCCATGGCAGCCCTTAGTTCTCCATTTCACCCAAGAAAGAGAGGAGAGAGGAGAGAGCAGCGTGAGGGGAGGTCGTTAGGGTTTTTTGCCCCACGCTACTTCTGGCGCTGCTTTGTGGCTTTTTCTCGTTTCTTCCCCTTTACACTTCAATTCATGCACCTTCGTCCCACATTGCCTCCTGATGATTCCTACACATAAAAATACCAAAATTTAGCACAAATTATTACATTACACATCCGAAATTTACGAAACATGAGTAAAATGCGAGGCAATATACATATAAATATACATACTTTAAGATGAATATCAACACCCCACACTTATACTCTTACTCCTCCTCGAGCAATGTAACTATAACTACACCCCAACAACATACAACTTAACTGGGGAAGAGCAATTCAATTTTTCAATCATACACTCTACCTTTGACTATAATTGAATCTGGCTATCAAGCATGAATATACGAAATTCAAATTCTTCCCATTTTAAAAATGCCCAAGTATGCCCATGATTTGGGGGCGTCTTCGGGTCGAAATAACCAAGTCTCGAGCGAAATCGGATAACTTCATGTTACTTGTGCCCAGGGTAGCGTGGGGCTCTAGTTCTGGTGCTAGAAATTTTGAGCTTCTGGAAACTAAGACACAAGTAGCGCCCCACGCTACTTGTGGTGCTACTCTGTGCCTTTTTTTTCGTTTCTTCCCCTTTTCGTTTTAATTCACACAACTTCGTTGCACATTGCCTCCGGATGATTCCTACACATAAAAACACCATGAATTAGCACAAATTATTACATTACATGTCCGAAATTTATGAAACGTGAGTAAAATGTGAGGAAAAATGCCTATAACTATACATACTTTAAGCCGAATATTACGTGGCTATAGTATACGAAAATCTGGGAATCGGACAAAATTTTAATTTTATGGCCCTAAAATGCCAAAACACGAGAAACGGTCATGCAAAGAGATAACTATTGTTCCTTAGGTCATTTTTCATGGGATGATAAACTTTTAGGCGATCCGAGTCTGGTGGCCCGGGCCACACCAGATGGCGTGGGCTATAACACATAAAAATCGAGAAGTCGGGCAGAATTCTAGTTTGATGGCCCTAAAACGCCTAAAAATGAAGAACGATCAGAGCGAGGCACTGACTATTGTTCCTTAGGTTGTTTTAGATGTGGAAGAAAAATTTTTGGTAATCCGGGTCAGGTGGCCCGGGCCACACCAAATGACGTAAGATACAGCACAGAAAAACTTTGGAATCGGGCGTATTTCCTTTTTTATGGCCCTAAAATACCAAAAAATGAGGAAAGGTCATAGAGAAGAGATAACTATTGTTCCTTAGGTTGCTTTTAACGGGCTATTAAAAAATTAGGTGATCCAGGTTTAGTGACCCGGTCTCCAGCTGATGGCATGGGCAATACCACAGAAATATCTTAGAATAGGGCGGAATTCCAGGTTTATGGCCCTAAAACGCCAAAAAAACGAGAAACGGTCATGCAAATAGATGACTATTGTTCCTTAGGTCATTTTTGATGGTCCGTCAAAATTTTAAGCAATCTGGGTCCAATGTCCCGGCCCCACTCGATGGCGTGGATTAAAGCACACGAAAATAAGGGAATCGGGCGGAATTCAGTTTTCTAGCCCTAATACGCAAATATAAAGGAACGTTCATGGCGGGGCAATAACTATTATTCCTTAGGTCATTTTTGATCCACCACAAAAATATTAGGCGATCTGGGTCCGATGGCCTGAGCCCCACAAGATAGTGTGGGCTATAGCACAAAAAATATGTTGAATCAGGGAGAATTCCAGTTTTATGACCCGAATCTGCCAAAAAATGAGGAACGGTCATGGCAATGGGGTGACTATTTTTCCTAAGGTCATTTTTGATGGTCAGGAAAAATATTAAGCGATTTGATTCCGGTGGCCCGGGCCCCACCAGATAGCGTGAGCCATAACATTTGAATATTTGGGAATCTAGCGGAATACTAGTTTTATGGCACTAAAACTCCAACAAATAAGGAATGGTCATGGGGTGGAGGTGGCTATAGTTCCTTTCGTCTTTTTTGATGGGCAAAAAAAAAATTAAGCAATTCGGTTCCGGTGGCTCGGGCCCCAGCAGATTGCGTGGGCTTACGAAAATCTGGGAAACATGCAAAATTCAGGTTCTATGACTCTAAGACACCAAAAAATGAGGAACGGTCATAGCGAAGTGGTGACTATTGTTACATTGTTCATTTTTTGATGGGTGGCAAAGTTTTAGGCAATCCGGGTGTGGTGGACCGGGCCCCACTGGATGTCATGGGCCATAGCACACGATAATCTACGAATCGAGCAGAATTCCATTTTTATGGTCCTAAAATGCCAAAAAATGTGTAACGGTCATGGTGAGGCAGTGACTATTTTTCCTTAGTCATTTTTTATTGGGCTTGCAAAGTTTAAGGCGATCTAAGTTCGATGGCCTGGGCCCCACCAGATGGCATGGGATATAGCATACAAAAATTTTGTTATCGGGTGAAATTCTAGTTTTGTGGCCCTAATACGCCAAAAACAGAGAACGATCATTGAGAGCCGATGACTATTGTTCCCTACATCATTTTTTATGGGACGGTAAAATGATAGGAGATTCGGGTTCAGTGACTTGGGCCTGACCATATGGCATGGACTATGGCACACAGAAATCAGGGAATCTAGCGGAATTCCAGTTTTATGGCCCTACAATGCCAAAAAGAGGAACGATCATTGCAAGCTGGTGAATTTATTTCTTAGGTAATTTTTGATAGGACGATTAAAATTAAGCGATCCGGGTCTGGCGGCACGTGCCCCACCAAACGGCATGGGCTATAGCACACAAAAATCTGGGAATTAGTTGGAATTCCAGTTTTATGGCCCTAAAATTCCAAATATGAGAAATGGTCATGGAGAGGCGGTGACTATTGCTCCTTAGGTCAATTGTGATGTGCCTGCAAAATTTTAAGCGATCTGGGTCCGGTGGCCTGGACCCCACCAGATGGCATGGGCTATAGCGTACAAAATCTCAAATTTAGGCGGAACTCCAATTTTAATACCATGAAACACCAAAAAATGAGAAACAATCATACCAAGGCATTACTATTGTTCTTTTGATCATTTTTTGTTCGGTTGGAAAATTTGAAGCTATCCGGGTCCGGTGGCCTGGGCCCCACCTGATGGTGTGGGCTTTAGCATACGAAAATCTGAGAATCAGGCGAAGTTCTAGTTCGATGGACCTTAAACACCAATAAAGGAGTAAAGGTCATGGCCCGTCAAAATTGGTCCATAGGTCGTTTTTGATGGGCTGGCAAAATTTTAGGAGATCCAGCTCCGGTGGTCCGGACCCCCGTATGGCGGGGGCTATAGCACACAAGAATCTTGGAATTGAGCGAAATTCTAGTTTTATCACCCTAAAATGCTCAAACACGAGAAACAGTCATGGTGATGCGGTGACTATTGTTCCTTAGGTTTATTTTTGTTTGGCCGAAATGTTTTTAGGTGATCTGGGTCAAGTGGCCCAGGCCCCATGAATGGCATGGTCTATAGCACACGAAAATCTTGGAATCGGGCGAAATTCAGTTTTATGGCTCTAAAGCGCTACAAAAATAAGGAAATTTCATGGTGAGGCGGTGATTATTGTTTCTTAGGTCATTTTTGATGGGCTGACAAAATTTTAGGTGATCGACACCCCACCAGATGATGCGGGCTATAGCACACAAAAATTTGGAAATTGGGCGGAATTCTAGTTTTATGGCCTTAAACGCCATCACACGAGGAATGGTCATGGCGAGGCGGTGAATATTGTTTCTTAGGTCATTTTTGATAGGTCGACAAAATTTTTGGCGCTCCGGGTCTGGTGGATCGAGCTCTACCAGATGGCATGGGCTATAACACACAAAAATTTAGAAATCCGATGGAGTTCTAGTTTTATGGACCTATAATGCCGAAAAACTAGGAACGCGCATGGCGAGACTGTGACTATTGCTCCTAAGATCATTTTTGTAAGGGCCATCCAAAATTTTAATCAATTTGGGTCCGATGGCCCGGGCCCCACTAGGTACCGTGGGCTATAGCACACGAAAATCTTGGAATCTGGCAGAGTTCCTGTTTTATGGCCCTAAAATGTTAAAAGACAAGGAACGGTAAAGGTGAGACAGTGACTATTGTTCCTTAGGTTGTCTTTGATAGGCCGACAAAAAATTAGGTGATCCTAGTCCGGTGGTCCAGGCCCCACCAAGGCTGGGAATCGGGCGGAATTCCAATTTTATGGCCCTAAAACGCCAACAAATGAGGAACGTTTATGACAAGGCGATGAATATTGTTTCTTAGGTCGTTTTTGATAGGCCGAAAAAATTTAAAGCGCATCTTGTCTGGTGGCCCTAGTCCCACACGATGGTGTGGGTTATATCAAACGAAAATTTTGAATCAGGTGGAATTCCAATTTTATGGCCCTAAAACGGCAAAAAATGAGAAACAGTCATTGTGAAGGGACGACTATTGTTCCTTAGGTCATTTTTTAGGGGCCGACAAAATATTAGGCAATCTAGGTCAGTTGGCGTGGGCCCTGCAAGATGGTGAGCACATAACACACGAAAATTGGGGAATCAGACGAAATTCCAGTTTCATAGCCCCAAAAAGCCAATAAATGAGGAAAGGTCATGGAGAGGTGGTCACAATTATTCCTTAGGTAATTTTTTATTGGCCAGAAAAATATTAAGCGATCCAGGCCCAGTGTATTCGGCCCCACCAGATGTCGTGAGCTATAGGACACGAAAATCTAGGTATCGGGCAGAATTCCAATCTTATCACCCTAAAACACCAACAATTGAGGAACGATCATGCGAGGTAGTGGAGATTGTTCATTAGGTCCTTTTTGATGGGCCCGACAAAATTTTAGTCGATCCAGGTCTGGTGGCCCAGGCCCCACTATATCGATGGGCTATAGACCACGAAAAACTAGGAATTAGGCGGAATTCCAGTTTTATGGCTCTTAAATGCCAAAAAATGAGAAACGGTCATGGTGAGACAGTGACTATTGTTCCTCTGGTCATTTTTTATGGGCCGGCAAAATTTGAGGCGATCCTCGCTAGCCCTTGACCCACCAGATGGCCCGGGCTCTAGCACACGAAAATATGGGAATAGGCGAAATTCCAGTTTTATCGCCCTACAATGCCAAAAAAGAGGAACGATCATTGCAAGGTGGTGAATTTGTTCCTTAGGTCATTTTTGATAGGAAAACAAAAATTAGGCGATCCAAGTCTGGTGGCACATTCCCCACCAAACGGCATGGGCTATAACACACAAAATATGGGAATTAGTTGGAATTCTAGGTTTATGGCCCTAAAATGCTAAAATATGAGAAACAGTGATGGAGAGGCGGTGAATATTGTTCCTTAGGTCATTTTTTATGGGCCTGTGAAATTTTAAGCGATTTGGGTCCGGTGGCCTAGGCCAAACCAGATGGCATGGGCTATAGCGTACGAAATCTTAAAATTGGGCGGAACTCCAATTTTAATACCATAAAACACCAAAAAATGAGAAAAAATCATACCAAGGCATTACTATTGTTCTTTTGATCATATTTTGATGGGTTGGAAAACTTTTAAGAAATCCGGGTCTGGTGGCCTGGGCCCTACCAGATGGTGTGGGCTTTAGCATACGAAAATCTAAGAATCAGGTAAAGTTCTAGTTCGATGGCCCTTAAACACCAAAAAAGGAGGAAAGGTCATGGCCCGTCAAAATTGGTCCCTAGGTCATTTTTGATGGGCTGGAAAAATTTTAGGAGATCCAGCTCCGGTGTTCTGGACCTCCACCGGATGGCGGGGGCTATAGCACACGAGAATCTTGGAATCGAGCGGAATTCTAGTTTATGGCCCTAAAATGCTCAAATACGATGAACAATCATGGTGATGCGGTGACTATTGTTCCTTAGGTTATTTTTGATTGGCCGAAAATTTTTAGGCGATCTGGGTCCAGTGGCCCGGGCCCCACAAATGGCGTGGTCTATAGCACGCGAAAATCATGGAATCGGGCAAAATCCAGTTTTTTGGCTCTAAAACGCAAAAAAAAAAAAAAAAAATTTCATGGCGAGGCAGTGATTATTGTTCCTTAGGTCATTTTTGATGGGATGGAAAAATATTAGGTGATCTAGGTCCGGTGGACCAGACCCCATCAGATGGTGCGGGCTATAGCACACGAAAATTTGGAAATCGGGCGAAATTCTAGTTTTATGGCCTTAAACGCCAACACATGAGGAATGGTCATGGCGAGGCGGTGAATATTGTTTCTTAGGTCATTTTTGATAGGTCGACAAAATTTTTGATGCTCCGGGTCTGGTGGCCTGAGCCCTACCAGATGGCGTGGCATATAACACACAAAAATTTGGAAATCGGGTGGAGTTCTAGTTTTATGGCCCTATAATGCCGAAAAACTAGGAAGGGGCATGGCGAGATGGTTACTATTGCTCCTAAGATAATTTTTGTAAGGGAAATTCAAAATTTTAATCAATTTGGGTCTGATGGCCCGGGGCCCACTAGATAGCGTGGGCTATAGCACACGAAATCTTGGAATCTGGCAGAATTCCTGTTTTATGGCCCTAAAATGCTAAAAGACAAGGAACGGTCAAGGCAAGACAGTGACTATTGTTCCTTAGGTTGTTTTTGATAGGCCGACAAAATATTAGGTGATCCTATTCCAGTGGCCTAGGACCCACCAGATGTAGTACATGAAAAGCTGGGAATCGGGTGGAATTCCAATTATATGGCCCTAAAACGCCAACAAATGAGGAACGTTTATGACGAGGCGGTAAGTATTGTTTCTTAGTTCATTTTCAATAGGCCGAAAAAATTTAAAGCGCATCTTGTCCAGTGGCCTGAGTCCCACAAGATGGTGTGGGTTAGAGCACAGGAAAATATTGAACCAGGTGGAATTCCAGTTTTATGGCCCTAAAACGCCAAAAAATGAGAAACGCTCATTGTGAGGCGATGACTATTGCTCCTTAGGTCGTTTTTGATGGGCCGGCAAAATATTAGGCAATCCAGGTTAGTTGGCCCGGGCCCTGCAAGATGGTGAGCGCTATAACACACGATAATTGGGGAATCAGACGAAATTCCAGTTTCATGGCCCTAAAATGCCAATAAATGAGGAACGGTCATGGCGAGGTTGTAAAAATTACTCCTTAGGTTGTTTTTATTGGCCAGAAAAATGTTAAGCGATCCAGGTCCAATGTATTTGGCCCCACCAGATGTCGTGAGCTATAGCACACGAAAATCTAGGTATCAGGCATAATTCCAGTTTTATGGCCCTAAAATGCCAACAAATGAGAAACGGTCATGCGAGGTGGTGGCGATTGTTTATTAGGTCATTTTTGATGGGCCGACAAAATTTTAGTCGATCCAGATCTGGTGGCCCAGGCCCCACTAGATGGGTGGGCTATAGCCCATGAAAAACTAGTAATTAGGCGGAATTCCAGTTTATTGGCTCTTAAATGCTAATAAATGAGAAATGGTAATGGTGAGACAGTGACTATTGTTCCTCTGGTCATTTTTTATGGTCCGGAAAAATTTGAGCGATCCTCGCTATCCCGTGACCCACCAGATGGCATGGGATCCAGCACACGAAAATCTGAGAATGGGAGAAATTTCAGTTTTATGGCCCTAAAACGACAAAAAATGAGGAACAGTCATGGAGAGGCAATGACTATTGTTCCTTAGGTCATTTTTGATGGGTCGACAATATCTTAGGCGATTTGGATGGCGTAAGTTATAGCACATGAAAATTTGGGAATCGGGTAGAATTAAAGTTTTATGGCCCTAAAATGACAAATAATAAAGAACAGTCATGGCGAGGCAGTGACTGTTGTTTTGTTAGGTTGATTTTGATGGATCGATAAAAGTTTAGGCAATTCGGGTTCGGTATAATGGGCCCCCACAAGATTGTGTGGGCTATATAGCACATGAATATCTTAGAATAAGGCGGAATTCCAGTATTATGGCCATAAAATGCCAGAAAATGAGGAACGGTCATGGGGAGATGGTGACTATTGTTAATTAGGTAATTTTTGCTGGGCTGGAAAAATTTGAGGCGATCTTCGGTGGCTCGGGCCCCACCAGATGATGTGGGGTATAACACACAAAAAATTGGGAATTAGGCGGACCCGAGTTTTATGGCCCTAAAATGCAAACAAATGAGAAACGGTGATGGAAAGGTGGCGATGATTGTTCCTTTAGTCATTTTTGATGGCCCGAAAAAATACTTGGCGATCCACGTCAGTTGGCATGGGCCCCACTAGATGGTGTGGGCTCCTATCACACGCAAATCTGAAAATCGAGCAAAATTCCAGTTTCATGGCCCTTAAACTCCATGAAACGAGGAACGGTCATGGAGGCGGTGACTATTGTTCCTAAGGTAATAATTTATGGGCCGAAAAAATTTCAGGCGATCTAGATTTGATGTCTAGGGCCGCACCAGATGATATGGGCTCTAACACACAAAAATCTGTGAATCGGCAGAATTACAGTTTTTTGGCCCTAAAACGCCAAAAATTGAGGAGCGGTAATGGTGAGCTGATGATATTGTTCTTTGGTCATTTTTTATGGGCCGACAAAACTTTAAGCGATCCGGGCCCGGTGGCTCGTGCCCACCAAATGGCGGCACACGAAAATCTAGGAATAGTGCAAAATTCAAGTTTTATAGACCTAAAATGACAAAAACTGAGGAACGGTCATCGGGAGGCGGTGAATATTGTTCCTTAGATAAATTTTGATGGGCTGACAATATTTTAGGCGATTCGGATGGCGTAAGTTAGAGCATACGAAATCTGGGAATAGGGTAGAATTCTAGTTTTATGGCCCTAAAATGCCAATAAATGAGAAATGGTCATGAAGATGCAGTGCCAATTGTTCATTAAGTCTATTTTGATGGACTGGCAAAATTTTAGGCAATTCGGGTTCGGTGGACCGGGCCCCACCAGATGGCGTGGGCTTTAGCACACGAAAATATGAAAATCGGCGGAATTCCAATTTTATGGCATAAAACGCCAAAAGGGAGGAACAATCATAGTGAGGCAGTGACTATTGTTTCTTAGGTCATTTTTTATGGTCCATCAAAATTTTAGGCTATCTGGGTCCGGTGCCCCCGGCCCTTCCAGATGGCGTGGTCAATAGCACATAGAAATCTTGAAATTGGACGGAATTTAAGTTTCATGGCCCTAAAAGTCCAATAAATGTGGAACGGTAAAGGGAAGGCGGTGACTATTTTTCCTTAAGTCATTTGTAATGAGCCGACAATAATTTAGGCAATCCGGGTCCTGTGCCCCGGGCCCCACTAGATGGTATAGTGTGGGCTATTATAACACACGAAAATCGGGGAATCTAGTGAAATTCAAGTTTTATGGCCCTAAAATGCTAAAAAATGAGGAACAGTCATGGAGATGAGGTGACTATTGTTCCTTACGTCATGTTTTATTGGACGACATAATTTCAGGCGATTCGGATGGCATGGGCTATAACGCACGAAAATCTAGGAATTGAGCAGAATTCTAGTTTTATAGCCCTAAAACCCAAGACATAAGGAACGGTCATAGCAAGGTGGTGACTATTGTTTCTTAGGTCATTTTTTAGGGCCAACAAAATTTAAGGCAATCCGAATGGCATGGATTATAGCACAAGAAAATCTGGGAATCGGGCGGAATTCCATGTTTTTGGCCCTAAAATGCCAATAAACAAGGAACGGTCATGGCGAGGCAGTGGTTATTATTTGTTAGGCCATTTTTGATGGGTTGACGATATTTTAGGAAACCTGGGTCCAGTGGACCAGGCCCCACTAGACGGCGTGGTTTATAACACACGACAATTTTTGAATCTGAAAAAATTCCAATTTTATGGCCTAAATGCCACAAAATGAGTAACGATCATAGTGAGGCGGTGTCTATTGTTTTTATGGACCGAAAAAATTTAAGGCGATCCGGGTCTGGTGGCCCGGGCCCCACCAGATGTCGTGGGATACAACATACAAAAATTTTGTAATCGGGTAATATTAAAGTTTCATGGCCCTAAAACTCCAAAAACAAAGAACGATCATTACGGTCCGGTGAATATTGTTCCATAGGTCATTTTTGATGGGTCGGTAAAATTTTAGGTGATTCGGATCCAGTGGCCCATGCCCCACCCGATGGCATGGACATAGCACATGAAAATCTAGGAATCAGGCAAAATTCCAGTTTTATGGCCCTTGAACACCTAAAAATGAGGAACAATAATGGCGATATGGTGACTATTGTTATTTATATCATTTATATGGGCCGATAAAATTTTATACGATCTGGGCCCGGTGGCCCAGGCCCCACCTCATGGCGTGGATGCACACAAAAATCATGTAAGTGAGCGAAATTCCAGTTTTATGGCCGAAAAACACCAAAAAATAGGAACACTCATGGAGAGGTAGTGAATATTGTTCCTTAGGTCGTTCTTTATGGGCAGGAAAAATTCTATGTGATCCGGATGGCATGGGCTATAGCACACTAAAATCTGGGAATCAGGAGAAATTCTACTTTTATGGCCCTAAAACACCAACAAATGAGGAACAGTCATGGCGAGGAGGTGAACACTGTTCTTTAGGTCTTTTTTGGTGGTACGACAAAATTTTGGATGATCCGGGTCTGGTGGACCTGACCCCCCCCAATAATGTAGTCTATAATCCACGAAAATCTAGGAATCGTTAGAATTCTAGTTTTACGGACCTAAAATGCCAGAAAATAAGAAAAATCATGGTGAGGCGGTGACTATTATTCCTTTGATAATTATTGATGGGCCGCTAAAATATTAGGCGATCCGGCTGTATTGGTAAAAAAGAGTTTCACACGTAAGCCAGCTTTTGACAACTCAGCCAGTTACGTGGACACAGGAGAATGCGACAGCTGGATGTGATTCTTTGAAGAGGTACAGAACAAAGAGGCACGATTCAATAAACCCTCGAGCTTATCAGCCACGGGAAGCTCAACCTGATCAAAACAGGGAAGAGGCACGGTCAGAATGAATCTAGATAAAGCTACGGGCAGATTCAAGGGCCCACAATTGATTACTCGAACGTTATGTAACGGTAACCCAATTACCGTTATCCTTTGTAATGCCTCACTAATGTCATAATTAGTCATTAATGAGAAACCATAGCAAGAGTTGTGCGTTATATCAAGGAATCTCCTATATAAGGGAGGGGAATGCAGCTTCTAAAGGCATCTGATTCTCAAATACAATCTACTTTATTTTCTATATTTTTGCAATATTGTCTACTATTCATTTTTTGCAATATTGTCTATTATTCATTTTTCTATATTTCCTTGATTATCAGTAACCCGTGTTCATCTTAGAAATAGCTTTAGTCAAAGGATCTAATTCTTTGGTTAAACAAATTGGTTCCGTTACCGGGTATCTGATAATCTTTGTTTGCTTTTCAAGTGATATCCTCTGAACTATTTCAAACTCCAATGACAACAACCAGCAAAGGAGTGGAACCCCAGTTCCATCGCCTTCAGGAACCCCACGTGGTTCAAGGGAACAATCCCCAGTAAGATCCAATAACAACAATGGTGATAATGATCAAACTGTGGAACAAGATCGTGTAAAGCAAATGATTTCAGAGTATGTGAGCCAAGCTTTGCAAGAATTTGCGAGAGTATTACCGCCAGCGTTACCTAGACTGCCGACGCCACCCCCCAATAATACAATCACCATGGAAAATCCTCAATCTGGGTTGGCAAACTCAGGAAGAGGAGATACTTCTAATGAATCTATCGAAACGAGATCAGGTATAACTAATACCTCAGAATTACAAAATTTACTGTTAACCATGCAGAAACAGATGAAGGAGCAGAACGATCGCATCGAACAAATTCATGGAGTACCACATATCATCAAAAGAATTGATGTTGATAGGTATTCTCAACAACCTTGGAAGCCAAGTGTGGCACCCCAGCCTATACCCAAGAAGTTTAAAATGCCTGACGTTCCCAAATATGATGGAACAACTGACCCACGTGATCATGTGACTGCTTTCACTACTGGAGTAAAAGGCAACGACTTAACAAAACAAGAGATTGAACCAGTCCTTGTCAAAAAATTTGGGGAAACACTTACCAAAGGAGCCCTAACCTGGTATTCTCTTCTCCTTGAAAGTTCTATTAACTCTTTTGCTGAGCTTGCAGATTCATTTTATAAAAGCACTCTCTGGTGCACAAAAAGTTGAGAAAAGAATGGAATACATATTCAAAATAAAACAAGGAGACACGGAACTACTCTGTGAGTTTGTAGACAGGTTTCAACGAGAAAGAATGCAGTTACCCAGGGTGCCTGATAATTGGGTAGCCATGGAATTTGCAAGCAACCTAAACGATAAAAGCTCAGAAGCCATGAGACCACTTAAGGAAAATCTAAGAGAATTCCCCTCTACAACATGGAACGATGTATATAACAGATATAGTACTAAGATCAGAATAGAAGAAGATATCATTGCTCGTTCGAGACATGAAGATAATTCCAGATCCAGGCGTCCTGAATCAGATAGACGATCAAGTAAAAATAGGTACGATCCTTACTTAGGACCCCGGGACGGGATATTCGCCCCATGTTCGAAAACACTTGGTCGGACTATAGACCACAAAGAAGAGACGTAATCTCATCCTCGTCTAGATCCAGAAAAGATCGAGATGAACGACCTAGAGGTAATAATCAAATTAGGGATTATACCTTTAATGTAAGTACTACTGAACTTGTATCAATATTGAGGAACATGAGAGACAAGGTTAAGTGGCCCAAAGAGATGCGATCAAATCCAAATAGAAGGAACCCAGATCGCTGGTGTGAATTCCATAATAATCATGGGCACAAAACTGCGGATTGCAGATTTTTACAAGGTGAAGTAGATATTTAACATAATTTTTTAGTGATAAAGGTAAACATGCATATATGAGGAATAGGAAGGAGCCCCCAAAGCCTCCTTCTCCAAAACGACAATGTGATACACGGAGGTGAAGAAGTAAACAGAGTGGTCTGCAAAACAACCACAAAGTTCACAATTACATATGGAAAACGAGCTCGTGAAAACATGGAAGAGGACGATATAACCTTCGATGATGCAGATATTGGCGGATTAATGCTTCCTCACAACGATGCTCTGGTAAAATCTTTACTTATTCATGACACTAACGTAAAAAAGTGTTGATTGATCCAGGAAGTTCAGTCAATATCATTTTTCTAAGAGTCGTTGAAGAAATGTTGTTGGGGAATCAAGTAATCCCAAGGGAACGAGCCATATCAGGGTTTGATAACTGTACGGTTATAACAAAAGGAGAAATTGAGCTTAGCACTTATGCAGAGGGGGCGATCAAAAGTACCAGGTTCCAAGTCATCGATACTGACATGGCTTATAACGTGATCGTGGGAAGGCCGTGGATTCACGACATGAAAGCAATACCCTCCACGTTGAATCAGGTAATTATATTGCCTTCTGAAAGGGGGATTCAACAAATTAGAGGCGATCAACAGACCGCAAGAAATATAAACTCTGTGGTACACTACAACAAGAAAATAGAGGTAGAACAATCACGAGATAAGGGAATCTCCCAAGCAGGGAACGCCGCCCAAACAGGCATGGAAGAAATTACTACCCAAATAGGTACGAAAGGTATTATTGCTAAAACAGGTTGAAAGAAAATACTTACGACAAGGAGTATCAAGTTACCACGGAAGGTGTACTATACCACACAAATGCAGATTCCAGACCAGACGCCATTCATGAACCGGAGGAAGATGAGCACATCAAAACAACTACGGAGGAGCTCAAAGCTGTTCCATTATCTGAACAAAAGCCTGAACAGAAAGTGTATATAGGCACGAGGCTGGGCCCTTCTCGAAGAGGTAAGTTAATTGATAATTTAATGGCTAACGCATACTGCTTTGCATGGTCACACTCAGATATGACAGGCATCCCATAGAAGTGATGACTCATAAACTAAATGAAGATATATCCTTCGTACATGTTAAGAAGAAGAAAAGAAATCAAGGAGCTTTCAAAAACCAAGTGATCGACGAAGAGGTACAAAAACTCTTGAAGATCTGTTTGATATGAGAGGTAACGTACCCTAACTGGCTAGCGAACACCGTGGTAGTACCTAAAAAGAATGAGAGCATGCGTAGATTATACTGATTTAGATAAAGCGTACACCAAAGATTCATTCCCATTGCCACATATAGATCAAATGATTGATGCCATAGCAGGTCATGAATTATTAATCTTCTTAGATGCATATTCTGGTTATAATCAGATTAAAATGGATCCCTCAGATGAGGAAAAAACTCCCTTCATTACAAATAGGGGGACTTACTGTTATAAAGTTATGCCTTTTGGCTTGAAAAATGCTGGAGCCACCTATCAAAGGTTAGTGACTAAAATGTTCCAAGAACATCTTGCAAAGACGATGGAAGTCTGTATTGATGATATGTTAGTAAAATCAACACAAGCACAAGACCATTTCCAGCACCTCTCTATTGCTTTTGATATTTTATGCAGGTATAATTTGAAGCTAAATCCAGAGAAATGCGCTTTTGGAGTGCAATCAGGTAAATTTTTGGGTTTCCTTGTATCGAACAGAGGAATAGAGGTAAATCCCGCTCAAATTAAAGCTATAGAGGAAATACCCCATATTTTAACAAATAAAAAGAAAGTTCAAAGACTAACAGGGAGAATAGCAGCTTTGGGAAGATTTATTTCTAAGTCTTCCGAAAAAAGTTTTAAATTCTTCTCAGTTCTCAAAAAGCAGAATCAAATCGAATGGACTGAAGAATATCAGCAAGCCCTCAAGAATCTGAGGATTTATCTATCGAAACCACCACTGCTTTCAAAGCCAAAACAAGGGGAAATATTGTACATCTACCTGGCTGTCTCAGAAATTGCTGTAAGTGCAGTATTGGTAAGAGAAGAAAAAGGTAAACAATCGCCTATCTATTATGTAAGTAAAACTTTACTAGATGTTGAGACTAGATATCCACATCTGGAGAAGTTAGCCTTAGCTTTAATAATGGCATCTAGAAAAATATGACCATATTTTCAATGCCACCCAATCACCGTTGTAACTTCATATCCTTTAATAAATATTCTGCATAAACAGGAATTTTCAGGAAGATTAGCCAAGTGGGCCATAGAATTAAGTGAGCATGAAATAATCTATCAGCCTAGGACTGCAATTAAGTCTCAAATACTAGCTGATTTTGTTGCTGACTTTAGTAATAGTATTGTTCCTGAAGTAGAGAAAGAGTTACAACTTTTTAACGGTGCTAATCCGGGCCTATGGACCTTGTTCACTGATGGTTCCTCAAATATAAAAGGTGCCGACTTAGGCATAATCTTAATATCACCCACGGGTGAAAAGACATGGCAAGCTATCAAGTGTTATCCTATAACTAACAATGCAGCAGAGTACGAAGCTGTTATTGCAGGGCTTGAACTCGCACAGGAGCTCTTAATCGAGCAAATTGTGATCAACAATGACTCCCAACTGGTAGTAAATTAGATACAGGGGACTTACATCTCTCGAGAAACTCGAATGCAACAGTATCTTGAAAAAGCACGAGAGCTCGTTAGACAATTCAAAACGTGGAAGGTAAGGCAAATACCTAGAGAGGAAAATGTAGAAGCAAATGCATTAGCAAACCTCGCAGCAGTCACGGAAGTAACAAACAAAGACAATGCAATTGTCGTCCAACTATTTCATTCAATTATCGACCAAGACAGGATTGAGGTAAATTTCAACAACTTAACCTGGGACTGGAGAAACTAAATTCTTAAGTTTTTGCAGAATGGCACCGTAACTGAAGACAGGAAAGCAGCACAAGCACTTCGCCGCAAAGCTACACGGTACTGCCTTATTCACAACGCGCTTTATCGCAAGATGTTCGGAGGACCCCTAGCTAAATGCCTCGGACCTAACCAAATGGAATTTGTGATGAAAGAAGTCCACGAAGGACACTGTGGAAATCACTCAGAGGCGAGATCCTTGGTGAAAACCCTAATCAGATCGGGATACTATTGGCCTAAGATGGAAGAAGAAGCTGAAAACTTCGTATCTAAATGTGACAGGTGCCAAAGGTTTGCCAACAACATGCATCGACCAGCGGAATTATTACATACAATAATATCACCATGGACTTTCATGAAATGGGGTATGGACATAGTGGGACCTCTTCCCATAGCTAAAGGGCATGTACGATTATTGCTCATGCTAACCGACTACTTTACAAAGTGGGTAGAGGCAGAAGCGTTCAAACAAGTACGAGAAAAGGAAGTTAAAAGCTTCTTATGGCTGAACATAATATGCCTATTTGGAATACCAAAAGGAATCGTGTGAGATACTGGCCCACAATTCATAGGCTCGCAAATCACAGAATTCTTTGAAAGTTGGCAAATCAAGCGGATCACTTCAACGGCGTACCACCCCGTGGCTAATGGTCAAGCTGAGTCAACGAATAAGGTCATCATCAACAATCTAAAGAAGCGGATGGATAAAGCCAAAGGAAATTGGCCTGATGAGTTACCAGCGGTACTATGGGCATACAGAACAACTTCAAAATAGCCACAGGGGAAACTCCGTTCGCAATTGTTTATGGCTTAGAAGACTTAATACCTGTGGAGATTGGCGAACCAAGCATAAGGTTCTCAACAGCCATGGAAGGAGAAAACGACGACGAATTGAGGACCAATCTGGACCTGCTTGAACCACGGAGAGAAGCCGCACTGATACGGATGGAAGCTCAAAAACAAATCATAGAGCGTTATTACAACCGTAAAGCTCATCTCAGGTACTTCAAGATTGGGGACTTCGTCCTCAAAAAAGTCTTTCAATCAACGAAAGAAGCAGGTGCAGGAAAGCTAAATCCAAACTGGGATGGATCTTACGAAATCTGAGGCATAGCTGGGAAAGGCGCCTATGAGTTGGAAGCTATTTACCTTCGAATCTGGAATGTTTTTCCTTTGAAGGAAAAGGACCACAAGGAAGGAATAATCAAGTGCTCGAGATTTCATTCTTCAAACCTCAAACACTTGGGGGACTATACAGTATGGAAGGCTAAGACGAAGCAAACAAGACTATCAGAAAGTCAAAAGCTCGAGCCTGAAAAACCATCTACCCAACAAGACAAGTTATACGAGCAGAATCGAAAGAAATCAAAAGAGTCATCCAAATACAAAGCCTAATGTAAAAATCCAAAACCTTCGAACATGTTCAGGTTGAAAGGCAAAATATTAGTCACGAGAAAGAAATGTACATCTTTATACTTATTCAAAGATGTTGTAACAAAAACAGTTAGGGGTAAAATATCATCATCAGTGTACTCATTCAAAAACCTGTTATGAAATAAAACAGTTACGGATGAAAGATCTATATCCTTGTATTTGTTCAGAAAACTGTTATCAAATAAAAACAGTTACGAATAAGAAAACATTTCCCTCGTACTTATTAGAAAACTATTTCCAACGAAAACAGTTGTGGGTAAAAACCTCAATCTTTATAAAAACTGTTACTAGTAAAAAAATAGTTGTTCCCTTGTATTAATATCGAAAAACTGTTACCTACGAAAAACAGTTACGAAATACAAGAGTATATCAAATCTGTTAAACAAAAACAGTTGCAACATGAGTTTTAGACGATAATCAAACACATGTAAAATGTCATGAAAGTTCAAACAAAAAACTTTCCTTGGAAACATTCTTAAACATGTGTAAAAATTCCTATCACTCTATTGCATTATCATGAATTGAGACGTCTTCTTCATGTCAATTATAAAGGGCCCTCTTCCATAAATTATGCCTACTACAAAAAGGCACACATTTAATATGACACCGTGCTATTACAAAAAGGTACGAGTAATCTAAAGCATTCTACATGCAAAACTCAGAGGTAAAACTAAAACCTCGAAAAATGAACCATGCAAAAGACTTAAAGAGTGAAACAAAAACTCAACAAAAGTCATATTAGCATTAATTTATTAAAACGTCTAAGCAAAAAACTAAGTATTAACTTATACTTAGCCGTATGGAAGTTTTATACATTGAGGTGCCCCTAAGTTGTCATTTGGGGACTTTAAAGAAATCCAAATTTACCCCCGATGGGGATGGGGGTAACCACGGATTGATACAAAGAAAAAAAAAAGAGGGGATGAACCAACTAAACTTCTTCAAGAGAGGGGTTGACTTCACTGGCAGCAACTAGGGATGAAGAGGCACGAGCGGATGGAGTCTTACCATCAGGTGAAGAAAGGTTATGACATTGTTGAGCCTTCTCTATGGCTTCCTTGGTTTTAGCTATTTCGGCACTAAGGTCGAAACCCTCTTGACTCATTTTCGTCAATGTGTCAAGGCGAGAATTCATGTACGCCTAGCTCACATCAACAGCAGCCACCTCTTCAAGATCTTCATAATCCCTTGCCCATACTTGAAGCTCAGCTCTCAATCCGTCCTTCTCCGCTTCCGTAGCTTCATGGGCGGCCCTTAACGGTATAATCTACTCCTCTAGAGTTTGAGCTTTATCTAAAGCCTTACGAAGGTCCTCTTGGGTACGAGTGAGTGATTTCACGAGCTCGTCTGAGTATTCCTCCTTCTGCCCCAATAAGTTTTTCAAGTCTCTAATCTCCTCTGAGGCGCGGGACGGCTGCTCAGCAAACGAGGACTCCAGACTACTCTTGTCTTTATCAGCCTGACTGGAAGAAGCCTTCTCTACTTCCGGTTCTACTGCCATGAGCCTCATCTGCCACTTCAAGGTACTTCTTTCCTCTTCTAAAGCGTCCATGTCAGTCCTTAGGCTATCATACTGTGCTTTCCAATTATCAGCATCAGCCTGCAACTCTTTTGTCTCCTGGTCCGTATTTGAGATCCTCTTCATGAGCTCCATGCCTATAAGGTTAATCTGCAAGAAATAAACCAGTCAGACATGGCAAATTTCATATACAAAAATGAAAGAGGATAACCTGCATCATAACTTAAAAGAAGTACGCACGACCTCATTGGCCCATGTAAGAGCATCATGGCTAGCTAGCTTGGCTTTCTCAGAGGGACCTAACAAAGGCTTGATCCATACTTCAGGCTCGCCCATTTTCTTGAAAAGATTCCCCTCAGCTGGAACCTCTATTACCACATGCCGCATCTCTCTGCTGGAAGTCCCTACTTCCCTAACGGAAGGCATGGAAGCAGGCAGAGAAGAAACAACAACATGCACGGAGGGTTGAGGAGCTGGAGAAGCCACGGGCAAAGTAGCAGGCACGGAGGGTTGAAGAGTTGAGGAAGTTACAGTCAAAGCAACAGCAGAAGCCGAAATAGCCAAAGGAACAGATGAGACAACTTCTCTCAAATAAGCAGGAAAGACATCAGCCAGAGGGACATCATCAGGAGCAAGGTCAACACCTTCATGAAACAGGCAATCCACGGACTTATGAATAGGGAAATGTGAAACATCATCAAGGGTATAGGGCTCAATCACAAACACGGAAGGCAAGTTTAAGGGTGTAAGCTCATAATCTGAAACCACCCACCTTCTCCGTGGCCTGTGCACTAAAGAACCTTCTTCTTCTTCTTCTTAACGAGACTCACCAATCTTCCTCTTCGAGGAAGATGAACCAACAATAATTACTTGGGCCTAAGCCAAATACATCTTCGGGATAGATGAGGCAGACACCCCACTAGCGGAGAACCCTATTAAAAGGGAAAAATTTAAACGACAAAGAAATATGAGACTCGAGTAAGGAAAGAAGAAAGAACAAGAGCTTCACTTACCGTGGGTCTTTACATGCCAACCATACCTCCCAGCGAGGTACTTCCAACATCTCTCTTATAAAGGAGCGACGGACAACGATTTTTCTACCCAATCACGGATACTGGAGACATTCTCAACAGTATCCATGATTGCTGAGAGAAGAAGAACAGATACGGTGTTAATAAAACATCTCAAGTCAAAATGAGGAAAAGCAAGTAAATGTGAGCTAAAGCATACTCACATGCGCGATTCCACTTCTCAGGGAAGGGATGATTTTCTTCACCCACTAAACCAACAGTGGGTACAGCAACATACCGGAGGTACCAACCTCTATCCTTATCATCTCTAGGGGTTACCAGCACTCTTTTGCTTCTAGCAGTCAGAGTAAAAACCCCTTCACGAAATAAGGTAGGAGAGTCGAGATGAATAAAATGGTTGAAATTTAAAGGAACCGAGGCTAAAGAAGCCAAACTCCTAAGACATGTGACAACTCGCCACACAAGCGGACCAACTTGTCCTAAGCAGATATTGAAAAAATGGCAGAGTTCAACTACGACTGGGTCTATGGGGGGTCTAAACCCTAGAGTGAAAGGGTACGTATAAACAAAAGAATATCCTGTCTTGTAAGACGTTATTCTCTGATTACTATTAGGAATATAGACAGGGAAATCAGGCCTCCAAAAACACTCCCTACGAATAAGGGAAATCTGACCCTCATTTATAAGAGTTAGATACCTTTCGACACTCTCAAGGGAAGAAGATTGGTCTACAAGAAATTGACTATCTATAGCAAAAACAAACTCAGCAGGGACAATTTCATCAACTCCAGGTTCACGAAGGCGTTCACCTATACCTCTAAACAAACACCGAGAAACCCTAAACCTTGGAGAAACTAGAGATCTAGTGGAAGGGGAAGGAACTATCTGAGAAGAAGAGAAGCCCCTCGAAGGAGTTGATCCTAGACTTCTAAGTCTACCACCCTAGTCGAAGCAGAAGATGGCGTTAAATTTTTAATATCTATTACTCCTTGAGGTAGGTTTGAAGAAGACATGTTTACAAAGGCAAGAAGAAAGTTCTTTAAAAAAGACAAAGTTAGAAAGTGTTTCATGGAAGCAAAGAAAGGAAGAAAGGTATTTATACTTTAGGACAACCGTCAAACATGGGAAAAAAGAAAAATAATAATGAAAAGTCATAATTAAAGATGTCACTTCGGGACTAACACAGCCGCAAAAAGCCCTAAAAAGTGACGAATAAATGCAGAACCAATCCGAATAGGACACGTGGTATGAGCATTAAACAGAAGTGACAAACGACGCCTATGGTGCAGAGAAGGATACAATGTTTCGAGGAAAAGTGGCGGCAAACTATTCCCGCCATAAATGAATATCCACTTACCAAATATTAATCGATAAATATATGGTAAGTGAGGGGACTATCTGTATTGGTAAAAAAAAGTTTCACACATAAGCCATCTTTTGACAACTCAGCCAGTTACGTGGACACAGGAGAATGCGACAGCTAGATGTGATTCTTTGAAGAGGTACGGAACAAAGAGGCAGAATTCAATAAACCCTCGAGCTTATCAGCCACGGGAAACTCAACCTGATCAAGAAAGGGAAGAGGCACGGTCAGAAGGAATCTAGACAAATCTACGGGCAGATTCAAGGGCCCACAGTTGATTACTCGAACATTATGTAATNTACCAAACATTAATCGTTAAATATATGGTAAGTGGGGGGACTATCTGTATTAGTAAAAAAGAGTTTCACACGTAAGCCAACTTTTGACAACTCAGCCAGTCACATAGACACAGGATAACGCGACAGCTGGATGTGATTATTTTAAGAGGTACGGAACAAAGAGGCACGATTAAGTGAACCCTCGAGCTTATCATCCACCGAAAACTCAACTTGATCAAAACAGGAGAGAGGCACGGTCAGAATGAATCTAGACAAAGCTACGGGCAGATTCAAAGATCCACAATTTATTACTCGAACATTATGTAATTGTACCCCAATTACCGTTATCCTTTGTAACACCTCATTAATGTCATAATTAGTCATTAATGAGCAACCATAGCAAGAGTTGTATGTTATATCAAGGAATCTCCTATGTAAGGGAGGGGAATGCAGCTTGTAAAGGCATCTGATTCTCAAATACAAGCTACTTTATTTTTCTATATTTCTGCAATATTGTCTACTATTCATTTTTCGCAATATTGTCAATTATTCAGTTTTCTATATTTCCTTGATTATCAGTAACCTGTGTTCATCTAAGAAATAACTTTAGTCAACGGATCTAATTCTTTGGTTAAACACCGGGTTCGGTCTCCCAGGCTCCACCAGATGGCATGGGCTATAGCACACGAATATTTAGGAATTAAGCATAATTCCAGTTCTATGGCTATAAGAAGCCAAAAATGAGGAAGGATCACGACGAGGCGGTGAGTATTGTTTCGTAGGTCATTTTTGATGGGCCGAACATCTTTTAGGATATGCGGGTTCGGTGGCCCTGGACCCACTAGATGGCATGGGCTATAGCACACGAAAATTTAAGAATCAAGAAGAATTCCATTTTTATGGACCTAAAATGCAAAAAAAACAAGGAATGGTCATGGTGAGTTGGTGACTATTGTTCCTTAGGTAATTTTTTATAGGATTAAAAAATTTAAGGCAAACCGGTTCAGGTGGTCCATGCCCCAGTAGAAGGCGTGGGCTAGAGCACACGAATATCTCGGGATTAGTCGGAATTCAAGTTCTACGGCTCTAAAACGCCAAGAAATGACAGACGGTCATGGAGAGGAGGTGACTATTGTTCCTTAGGTTATTTTTTATGGGCCAGAAAAATTTTAGGCCATTCTGGTCTGTAAGGACATGAAAATCTAGGAATCAGGAAGAATTCTTATTTTATGATACTAAAATGCTAAAAACGAGGAACAGTCATGGCGAGAGGTTACTATTATTCCTTAGGTCATTTTTTATGGGCCGAAAATATTTTAAGCAATCAGAGTCTGGTGGCCCAGGCCCCACTAGTTGTCATGGGCTATAGCACACGAAAACCTTGGAATCAAACGAAATTTCAGTTTTAGGGCCGTAAAACGCCAAAAAAGGAACGATAATGGCGAGATGGTGAATAATGTTCCTTAGGTAAGTTTTTATAGGCCGAAAAAATTTTAGGTGATCCAGGTCCGGTGGCCTGGGCATCACCAGATGGCATGGGATATAGCGCATGAAAATATGAGAATCAGGAGAATTCTAGTTTTATGGCCCTAAAACTCCAAAAAGCGAGTAACGATTATCGCGAGGCGGTGAAGTTGTTCCCTAGGTCATTTTTAATGGTCCAAAAAAACTTTAGGCAATCCGAGTTAGTGTCCCGTGTCGCACCAGATGGTGTAGGCTATTGCACACAAAAATATAGGGTTGGGGAGGAGTTTCAGTTTTTTGGCCCTAAAACGCCAAAAAATAAGGAACAAACATGGCGAGGCGGTGATTATTATTCCTTAGGTTGTATTTGATGGTGAAGCAAAATATTAGGAGATCCGGGTCCGATGGCCCGGGCCCCACCAAATGGCGTGGGCTATAGCACACGAATATCTGGGAATCAGGAAGAATTCCAGTTTTATGGCTCCAAAACGCTAAAAATAAGGAAGGGTCATGGCGAGTAGGTGAGTATTGGTCCTTAGTTCATATTTTATGGACCAACAAAATTTTAGGCAATGCGCGTCCGGTGGCCTGGGGCCTACTAGATGGCATAGGGTATTGACAGGAAAATTTGTAAATTAGACATAATTCCTGTTTTATGGCCATAAAATGCCAAAATAGAGTATTGCTCATGGAGAGGCGGTGACATCTGTTCCTTAAGTCATTTTAGATGGGCCGACAAAATTTTAAGCGATCCAGGTCTTGTGGCTCGGCATCACCAGATCTTATGGGCTATAGCACATGAAAATCTGAGAATTAGGCGAAATGCTACTCTTATGGCCCTAAAACACAAAAACAAAAGGCAATGGTCATGGTGAGAAGGTGACTATTGTTCCTTAGGTAACTTTTATGGGACGACAAAATCTAAGTAGATTCAGGTTTGATTGATCGAGCCCCACCAGATGTCGTGGGGTATAACACTCGAATATCTAGGAATCAGGCAGAATTCGAGTTCTACAGCTCTAAAATGCCAAAAAATGATGAACGGTAATGGCGAGGCGGCGACAGTTGTTCCTTAGGTCATTTTTAATTGGCCGGAAAATTTTTAGGCCATTCAGGTTTGTTGGTTTGGGCCCCACCAAATTGCATGGGCTATTTCATAAATCTGAGAATCGGGAAGAATTCTAGTTTTATGGACTTAAAATACCAAAAAATGAGGAACGGTCATAGAAAGAAGGTGACTATTGTTCCTTAGGTCTTTTTTTGTTGGGTAGGAAAAATTTAAAGCGATCCAGGTCTAATGGCCCGGGCCCCAGTAGCTGGTGTGGCCTATAGCACACGAAAATCTAGGAATTGAGCAGAATTCAAGTTTTATGCCTCCAAAACGAACCGAGGAACGATCATTGCGAGATGGTGACTATTGTTCCTTTGGTCATTTTTGATAGCTCGACAAAATTTTAGTCGATTTAGTTCTGGTGGCTCGGGCAACACTAAATGGCGTAGCATATGAATATCTAAGAATCTGGCGAAATTCCAGATTTATGGCTCTAAAACGCCAAAAAATGAGAAACGATTATGGAGAGGTGGTGACTATTGTTTCCCAGGTCATTTTTGATATGCCTAAAAAGTATTAGGCGATCCGGATGGCGTATGTTATAACATACAAAATTTGGGAACCGAATAGAATTCTAGTTTTATGGCCCAACAATGCCAAAAAAATGAGGAACGGTCATGGAGAGACAGTTCCCATTGTTCCTTAGGTCTATTTTGATGGACCAGCAAAATTTTAGGCAATTCAGCTTCGATGGATCGGGCCCCACCAGATGGCATTGCTGTAGCACACGAAAATATGAGAATCAGGTGGAATTCTAGTTTTATGGCCCTAAAACGCCAAAAAGGAGGAACAATCATAGCAAGACAATGACTATTGTTCCATATGTCATTTTTATGGGCCGTCAAAACTGTAGGCTATATGGGTCTGGTGGCTCCGGCCCTTCCAGATGGCGTGGGCATTAACACATGAAAATTTAGGAACCGGGCGAAATTTAAGTTTTATGGCCTTAAAACTCGAATAAACGAAGAACAGTCAAGGGAAGGCGGTGACTATTGTTCCTTAAGTCATTATTTATAAGACGACAAAATTTTAAGTGATCCGGGTCGGGTGGCCCGCCCCACTAGATGCCATGGGCAATTATAACACACAAAAATCTGGGAATCGAGGGAAATTCAAGTTTAATGGCCCTAAAATTCCAAAAAATGAGGAATGGTCATGGAAAGGCGGTGACTATTGTTCCTTAGGTCATGTTTTATGGGCCAGGAAAATTTTAGACAATCGGCATGGAATGGAAAATAACACACAAAAATCTGGGAATTGGGTAGAATTCTAGTTTTATGGCCTTGAAAAACCTAAAATAAGGAACGGTCATAGAGAGGTGGGACTACTGTTTCTTAGGTCATTTTTGTAAGCCAACTAAAATTTAAGGCGATCTGGATGGCATGGGTTATAACACATGAAAATCTGGGAATCGGGCGGAATTCAAAATTTTTGGTCATAAAATGCCAGAAAAGGAGGAACGGTCATGGCGCGGTGGTGAATATTATTCCTTAGGTCGTTTTGTGTGGGCTGGAAATCTGGAAATCAGATGGAATTTAAGTTTTATTTTTCTAAAACTCCAACAAATGAAGAATGGTGATGGCGAGAGGGTGACAATTGTTGCTTAGGTCATTTTTCATGGACCGGAAAAATTTTAGGCGATTCGAATGACATAAGCTATAGAACACGAAAATTGGGAATCAGACGGAATTCTAATTTTATGGCCCTAAAACGCCAAAAAATGAGGAACGATCATGGAGATGTGGTGACTATTGTTCCTTAGGTCATTTTTTATGGGATGACAAAATTTTAGGCAATCCGGGTCTGGTGGACCGGGCCCTACCAGATTGTGTGGGATACAACATATGAAAATTTTGTAATCGGGTGAAATTCCAGTTTTATGGCCCTAAAATGTCAAAAATGAGTAACGGTCGTGGTTAGACGATTTCTATTGTTCCTTAGGTAATTTTTGATGGGCTAGAAAAATTTAAGGTGATCCGGTTCTGGTGGCCCATGCCCTACCCGATGGCGTGAGATATAGCACACGAAAATCTAGGAATCGGGCCAAATTCTAATTTTATGGCCCTTAAACGCCTAAAACTGAGGAACAATAATGGTGAGATAGTGACAACTGATCCTTAGGTCATTTTTTATGGGCCAACAATTTTATATGATAAGGTTCTGGTGGCCTGGGCCCCACCTGATGGTGTGGACTATAGCAAGGAACTGTCATGGCGAGGCGCTGACTATTGTACCTTTTTTATGTGCCGGAAAACTTTTAGGTGATCCAGGTCCGGTGGCCCGGGCACCACCAGATGGTGTGGGCTATAGCACATGAAAATTTGAGAATCGGGCGAAATTCCAGTTTTATGCCCCTGAAACGTCAAAAATATGAGTAACGGTCATGGAGAGGCAGTGACTATTGTTCTTAGGTATTTTTTTATTTCCCGAAAAAATTTTAAGCGATCCAGGTGCGGTGGCCCGCGCACCACCAGATGATGTGGGCTATAGCTCAGGAAAATTTGAGAATCGGGCGAAATTCCAGTTTTATGCCCCTAAAACGTCAAAAATATGAGTAACGGTCATGGCGAGGCGGTGACTATTGTTCTTTAGGTCATCTTTTTTGGGCGAAAATTTTTAGGCGATTTGGTTCGGTGGCCCGGGCCCCACGATATGGCGTGAGCTAGCACACGAATGTGGGATTCAGGAGAACTTCCGGTTTTATGGCCCTAAAACTCGAAAAAATGAGGAACGGTCATGGCGAGGCGGTGACTATTTATCCTTAGGCCATTTTTGATGGGCCTGCAAAATTTTAGGTGGTCCATGTGTGGTGGACTTGGGCCCTAGTAGATGGTGCGGGCTATGGCACACGAAATTATAAAAATCGAGCAGAATTCCAGATTTATGGCCCTAAAACGCCAAAAACGAGGAACGATCATGGCGAGGCAGTGATTATTGTTCCTTAGGTCATTTTTTATGCGCTGACAAAATTTAGGCTATGCAAGTCTGGTGGCCTGGGAATCACTAGATGGTGTGGGATATAGCACATGAAAATTTGAGAATCAGGCGAAATTCTAGTTTTATGGCCCTAAAACATCAAACAATGAGTAACGCTCATGGAGAGGTAGTGACTATTGTTCTTCAGGTAGTTTTTCTAGGCCGTAAAGCTTTTAGGGGATCCAGGTCCTCACTAGATGGCGGGGGCTATAGCACACTAAAATATGGGATTCAGGAAAAATTCTAGTTTTACGGCCCTAAATCTCCAAAAAATAAGGAAGGGTTTTAGGCGATCCGGGTCAGGTGGCTCGGGCGCCACTAGATGGTATGGCTCATAGCATAGGAAAATCAGGGAATCAGGCAAAATTCTAGATTTATGGCTCTAAAATGACAAAAAATGAGGAACGATCATGGCGAGGCGGTGTATTGTACCTTAGGTCATTTTTGATAGTCCTGCAAAATTTTAGGGGATCCAGGTTAGGTGGACCTGGGCTCCACCTGATGGCGTGGGCTATATCGCACTAAAATCTGGAAATAAAGCGGAATTCTAGTTTTGTGGCCTTAAAACGCCAAAAAATAAGGAATGGTAATAACGAAGAGGTGACTATTATTACTTAGGTCATTTTTTATGGACCGGCAAAATTTTAGGTGATGGGGGTCCAGTAGCCTGGGCATCACCAGTTGGCGTGGGCTATAGCATATGAAAATCTGAGAATCGACCGAAATTCCAATTTTATGGCCCTCAAACGCCTAAAAATGAGTAACGGTCCTGGCAAGGTGGTGACTATTATTCTTCAAGTTGTTTTTGTTAGACCACAAAAATTTTAGGGGATCCGGGTCTGGTTTCCCGAGCACCACTAGATGGCGTAGGTTATAGCACACGAAAATATGGGATACGGGAGGAATTCTAGTTTTACTACCCTTAAACACCAAAAAGAAGAGGAATGATCTGGCGAGGCGGTGATTATTGTTCCTTAGGTCGTTTTGACGTGCCCGGAAAATATTAGGCAATCCGGGTCTAGTGGCCCCGGTCTCACCAGATGGCATGGGCTATAGAAAACGAAAATAAGGGAATCGGGCATAATTCCAGTTTTATGGCCCTAAAATGCCAAAAAATGAGTAATTTTCATGGCAAGGCGATGACTATTGTTCCTTAGGCCGTTTTTGACGGGATGACAAAATTTTAGGCGATCCAGGTCCAGTAGCTCGATTCCCACCATATGATGTGGGCTATAACACACGAAAATTTTGAAATTGGGTGGAATTCCAGTCTTGTCTATCAAAAATATCATCTCTATATTTATAAGGTAGGGCTAAGGTGTGTACACACTACCCTCCCTAGACCCCATTTATGAGATTACAGTGGGTTTGTTGTTGGTGGTGGAGGTGGTGGTGGAATTCCAGTTTTGATGGCTCTAAATCGTCAAAAAATGAGGAACGGTAATGGCGAGGAGATGAATATTTTTTCTTAGCTTTTTTAACAGGCCGAAAAAAATTTCGACGATCTGGTTCCAGTGGCCCGAGCCTCACCAAATGGTGTGGGCCATAAGCGCGAAAATCTAGGAATTAGGAGGAATTCCAGTTTATGGCCCTAAAATGCCTAAAAATGGGGAACAATCATCGAAAGGCGGTATTTATTGTTCCTTTGGTCGTTTATTATTGGCTGACAAAATTTTAGGCGGTCCAGGTCTGGTGGCATGAGCCCCACCAACTGGCATGGGGTATAGCACACAAATATCGAGAAATCAGGAAGAATTCCACATTTATGGCCCTAAAGCCCTAAAAATGATGAATGGTCACGGGGTTGTGTCTATTTTTTCTTAGGTCATTTTTATGGATTGGAAAAATTTTAGACGACCCAGGTCAGGTGGGCCCCACCAGTGGTGTGGACTATAAGAACACGAATATTTGGGAATCGGGTTGAATTCCAATTATATGTCCCTAAATCGTCAAAAAATGAGGAACAGTCATGGCGAAGCGGTGAATATTATTCCTTAGGTCTTTTTTAATGGGCCGGAAAAAATTTAGTCGATCCGAGTTCAATGGCCTGGGCCCCACTAGATAGTGTGGACAATAGGACACGAAAATCTAGGAATCATGAGCAATTCTAGTTTTATCGCCCTAAAATGCCAAAAAATGAGGAAGGGTCATGTCAAGGAGGTGACTAATGTTCCTTAGGTTATTTTTGATGGTCCAAGTCTGGATGCCCGGGCCCCACCAGCAATCGTGGGCAATAGCAGACAAAATCAAGAAAGCAGGAGAATCCTAGTTTTATATCCCTAAAACGCAAAAACTGAGAAACTATTATGGCGATGCGGTGACTATTGTTACTTAGGTCATTTTGATGGGCCGAAAATATTCTAGGCAATCCGGGTCAGGTGGAACAGGACCCACCTGATGGCGTGGCTATAGCACACGAAAATTTTGGAATCAGACGGGTTTCAAGTTTTATGGCTCTAAAATGATAAAACACGAGGAACGGTCATGGAGAGACAGTGACTATTTTACCTTAGGTCTTTTTTTATGGGCATTTAAAATTTTAGACGATCCAGGTCTGGTGGACCTAGGCCCCACCAGATGGCATGGGCTATAACACCTAAAAATCTGGGAATCGGGCGAAATTCTAGTTTTATTGCCCTAAAATGCCAAAATGGAGGAACAAGACTATTGTTCCTTAGATCATTTTTTATGGCCCGGCAAAATTTTAGCCGATCCGGGTCGGGTGGCCTGGGCATCACCAGATTGCGTGGGCTACAACACATGAATATTAAAGAATCAAGCTAAATTCTAATTTATGGCTCTAAAACGCCAAACAAAAGGAGTAACAGTCATGGAGAGGCAGTGAATTGTAACGACCCGATCCGTCGTTACGTAGAACCTGCATCATAATTACTATTCTTGACTGGTCATAGGTTGGTTATACTGTTACTGATGTTTTAGAGTTGGTAGGCTTGAAATCGGAATGGTTGTAGTGAGAGTTTAGCCACTTAGTCCTTCAAAATAGCCTTAAAGTTGGAAAAGTCAACTGAGAGTTTACTTATTAGGAAATGACCTCGGAATGTGGATATTATGGATCGGATAGCTTCGTTAGTTGATTTGGGACATAGGAGTGTGCTCGGAATATTTTTTGATGTCCGGTGTAGAATTAGGCTTGAATTGGAGAAAGTTAGTTTTTTGGTGATTTTCGGTCGGCAGTGGAAAATAGGCTACCAGGGTCAGAATGGAATTTCAGAAGTTGTTAAAGGTTCATAATGTCATTTTGGATGTATCTTAAAAATTTCAGGTCAATCGGAGTTGTTTTGGATAGTTTCGGCATCATTGGTGGATTTTAGAAATTTAAAAGTTCTTAGGCTTGAATCCGATGTAAATCTAGTGTTTTGATGTTAGTTTTGGTTTTTTGAGAGTGCAACTAAGTTTGAATAAACAATTATGATGTATTGGTAACTTTGGTTGGGGTCCTGAGGGGCTCGGGATCGATTTCGGTTGGTTAACGGGCATTTTTGGACTTATAGAACTGTTGGTTTTCTGGTTTTTGTGCAGCAGGGATCTGTGAATCGCGATCGCATGGCAAGGTTTGCGATCGCGTAGAACACTCTGGGGGCCAAGAAAAATTGTGCATCGCGATCGCGTGAATCAGGTTTCGATCGCGTATGTTTGGAAGAAGGTGAATTTCGATCACGTGGGCTAGGTCGCGATCGCGTAGGGTCATGACATGCGCGTGGGGGGTGAGGTCAATTGGTCTTCGCGATCGCGTGCATTTTTTTGAGATCGCGTGAGGTTGAGCTGCTGTGAACCGCGATCGCGTGGCTTTTACTACGATCGCAGTGAAGAAATCACTTGGCAGTATATAATTAAACCCTCCGCGACTTAAAGCCTTTTTACACCATTTTTGTATGGACAGAGAGCTTTGGGGGAGATTTTTGAAGAGGANGGTTGAGCTGCTGTGAACCGCGATCGCATGGCTTTTTCCGCGATCGCAGTGAAGAAATCACTGGGCAGTATATAATTAAACCCTCCGCGACTTAAACCCTTTTTACACCATTTTTGTACGGACAGAGAGCTTTGGGGGCGATTTTTGAAGAGGGAAATCATTTTTCTTCATAGAGGTAAGTGTTTTGGACCTTAAAACTCATTTATGGATGATTATAGAGCATAGTATAAGTGTTAAATTCACAAAAATCAGTAGAAAAAGGTGGGTTTAGCGCTTGAGATTTTGAGACCTTTAGGGATTGATTTGAGGGGTCAAACGAACTCCGATTTTAGTGTTCTTTATATGTACGAACTCGTGGGATGATGAAGAACTGTTTGGTATAAAAATTTCTGAGTTTAGGGACATGTGCCCGGGGGTCGGGTTTTGGATTAATTTGATATTTTTCGATTAGAATTTATTCTTAAGCATAAATTGATGATAAAAATCTGAACTTGGTAGATTTGGAGCACTCAGTGGCCGGATTTAGAGGAAAAGGCACTGCGGAATAGTATTTTAGCCGGTTTTGAGGTAAGTAACATTTCCAAACTTGGTTATGAGGGTTCGAAACCCAGAGCTAAATGGTTTATGACTACTGTTGAGGTGACGCACATGCCAAGTGACGGGCGTACTGGCGTGCACCGAGTAATTGTGGCCTGGATTATCCCATGGCACCGCTTAGTGATTATTCCATGATGATAAATAGGCTTCCATTAATGTGGTAACTGTGAACATGTTAGAAATCATGTTAAGTATAAATGCTAGGCTTCACGCCGGAAATGCTGAGACCTGAGTGGTCGTATATTGCTGTCTCATATGGTGATTATTTGATGTCATATACTCAGTCTTGTTATAACATATCATTTCATATCTCAGTCTCAGTATTGTTAATTACATGCATACTTATCATTGTTTCGGGCTGATGGAGGCATTTGTGATCCATGTGAGTGAGACTGAAGAGTAATGACTGAGTGAGGCCGAGAGCCTGTTATTGAGACAGTTATGAGAATGGACTGCACACTGCAACGATATTTAAATCATGCCTTCGTTGGATTGATATGGCGCTTGGGCCACTAGGGCCCCTCCGGAGTCTTTACAGCCCCAGTGAGCGCATTGATGTGAGGGATGGATCTTCCCTAGACATGGATCTTGTCCGAAGTGGATGTTATGTGAGGGATGGATCTTCCCTGGGCATGGATATTGTCCGAAGCTGATGTTATGAGATGGATGGATCTTCCCTGGATATGGAAATTGTCTGAGTGTTGTATTCGAGAGATGGATCTTCTCCGTGGGGGCTGGAATGGCCTTCTTCCTCAGTACGGAGTGACTACGGTCACTGGTGTTTATGCATATTCCGGGATGGAACTTCCCTGGGCCTGAGAGCCATATATAGTACTGAGTGCACTTCTGTGGGAGAGCTGTGAGCACTATGTGCATATCCATATTGGTTTCATACATATATTTTATGATGGCATGTAGAGTATACTGGAATACTTGGCATATTTTCTCATCCTGATAAACTGTTAGCATGTCTAAATTCTGTATAATATTTATTGTAACATAATTGAGGTTTTGTCCGTCACTACAACCCTTCGATTTCAAGCCTATCGACTCTAACACATCAATAACAGAATAACAAACCTATGAGAAATCAATAACATCAATTATAATGCAGGTTCTACGTAACGACGGACCGGGTCGTTACATTCTCCCCCTCTTAAACAAATGTTCGTCCTCGAACGGGTCTAGAAACATACCTGGAGTCTCAAACAAGTGAGGATACCTGCTCTGCATCTCCCGCTCGGTCTCCCAAGTAGCCTCCTCCACTGGTTGACCTCTCCACTGCACCTTCACTGAAGCTATCTCCTTTGAACTCAACTTTCTAACCTCGCGAGCCAAAATAGCCACTGGCTCCACCTCATAAGACATATCATCCTCGAGTTGAACTGTGCTAAAGTCTAGCACATGAGACGGGTCACCAACATATTTTCTGAGCATTGACACATGAAATATCGGATGAACACTCGATAGGCTGGGTGGAAAGGCAAGTCTATAAGCCACCTCTCCAACCTTTTGAAGCACCTCGAAAGGACCAATAAATCGCGGAATTAGCTTTCCTCTCTTTCCGAACCTCATAATACCCTTCATGGGTGATACCTTTAGCAGTACCTTATCCCCTTCCATACACATCCCGAACCTTCCGGTCCGCATAACTCTTCTTTCTAGACAGCGCCGTGCGAAGTCGCCCCTGAATCAATTTCACCTTCTCCAACGCATCTTGAATCAAATCTATGACCAATAACTTAGCCTCACCAGGCTCGAACCAACCAACCAGAGATCTACACCTCCTACCATATAAAGCCTCATACGGGGCCATCTGAATACTGGACTGGTAGCTGTTATTATATGCAAACTCCGCTAGTGGCAGGAACTGATCCCATGAACCACCAAAATCAATTACACAAGCCTGTAACATGTCCTCCAAAATCTTAATAGTCCTTCCGACTGCCCGTCGGTCTGAGGATGAAATGCAGTGCTCAACTCTACCTCAGTACCCATACCTCTTTGTACGACCCTCCAAAATTGAGATGTGAACTGAGTACCTCTGTCAGAAATAATAGAAATCGGAACACCATTTGCAATCAGACAATCTCCTTAATGTAAATACCAGCTAACTGCTCTGAAGTATAAGAAGTGCTGACAGGAATGAAGTGCGCGGACTTGGTCAATCTATCTACAATGACCCAAATAGCATCAAAACCCTTCGAAGTTCGTGGAAGCCCAACTACAAAGTTCATGATAATCCGCTCCCACTTCCACTCCGGAATATCTAACCTCTGAAGTAATCCACCTGGTCTTTGGTGCTCATACTTGACCTGCTGGAAATTGAGACACCGTGCTACACACTCAACAATATCTCTCTTCATCCGCCTCCACCAATACTGCTGTCTTAGATCCTGGTACATCTTTGCGGCGCCTGGATGAATAGAATACCGCGAACTGTGAGCCTCTTCTAATATCAACTCTCGAATACCATCCACATTGGGAACACAAATACGGCCATGTATCCTCATAACTCCGTCATCACCAATAGTCACATCCCGGGCATCACCCCGACGAACTCTATCCTGAAGAACTAACAAGTGGCGGTCATAATACTGTCGTGCCTTAATCTGATCAAATAAAGAGGACCGGGAAGCCATGCTAGCTACCACCCGCGGAGGGTCTGACAAATCCAACCTCACCAACTGTCCTGCTAAAGCCTGAACATCAAGTGCTAACGGTCGCTCTGCTGCTGAAAGGTAATCTAGGCTCCCCAAACACTCGGCTCTGCGACTCAAGGCATCCGCCACTAAATTGGCCTTCCCCGGGTGATATAAAATAGTTAAGTCATAGTCCTTAAGAATCTCTAACCATCTCCACTGACGCAAATTCAAGTCCTCCTGCCTTAGCTAATACTGCAAGCTACGATGATCAGTGAAAATCTCACACTGTACCCCATACAAGTAATGCCGTCAAATATTTAAGGCGTGAACAATGGCAGCTAACTCAAGATCGTGCACTGGATAATTCTTCTCGTACACCTTCAACTATCTGGACGCGTAGGCAATCACCCTACCGTTCTGCATCAAAACCGCTCCCAATCCAACTCTAGAAGCATCACAATAGACTGTGTAAGAACCCGAACCCTTAGGTAATACCAATACCGGAGTTGTAGTCAATGCTGACTTGAGCTTCTGAAAGCCCTCCCCGCACTCATCGGACCATCTTAATGGAGCACCCTTCTGGGTCAATCTGGTCAAAGGTGACGCAATAGAAGAAAATCCCTCCACAAAGCGACGGTAATAACCCCCCAAACCCAGGAAACTCCTAATATCCGTAGCTAAGGACGGTCTGGGCCAACTTTGCACCCCCTCTATCTTCTTCAGGTCCACCTGAATACCCTCACTAGACACTATGTGGCCCAAGAAAGCTACTGAACCAAGCCAAAACTCACATTTGGAGAACTTTGCATAAATCTTCTCCTCCCCCAATCTCTGCAACAAAACCCTCAAATGCAAAGCGTGCTCCTCCTGGCTACGAGAGTACACCAGGATGTCATCAATGAACACAATAACGAATGAATCAAGGTAAGGCTGAAACACGCTGTTCATCAAATGCATGAACGCGGTTGGGGCATTGGTCAGCCCAAAAGTCATAACCAGGAACTTATAGTGGCCATATCTGGTCCTAAAAGCAGTCTTCGGAATATCATAATCCCAAATCTTCAGCTGATGGTACCCAGACCTCAAGTCAATCTTGGAGAACATCCTAGCTCCCTGAAGCTAATCAAACAAGTCATCAATACGGGGAAAAGGATATCGGTTCTTCACCGTAACCTTGTTCAGCTGCCTATAGTCAATGCACATACGCATGGATCCATCCTTCTTCTTTACGAACAACACTGGTGCACCCCAAGGCGACACATTAGGCCGAATGAACCCCTTATCTAGGAGTTCCTGAAGTTGTTCCTTCAATTCCTTTAACTCTGCTGGTCCATGCGGTAAGGGGGAGTAGAGATAGGCTGGGTATCTGGCAATAAGTCAATACCAAAATCAATGTCCCTATCAGGTGGCATGCCTGGCAGGTCTGTTGGGAAAACATCCGGGAACTCACGGACCATAGGAACAGAATCAATGGAAGGAGTCTCACTACTAACATCCCTCACAAAGGCTAGATAAGACTCACACCCCTTCGCAATCATACGTTGAGCCTTCAGAAAGGAAATCACCCTGCTAGGCACATACTCCACCGAACCTCTCCACTCAATCCTCAGCAATCCGAGAATCGCTAAGGTCACGGTCTTGGCGTGACAGTCGAGAACCGCATGGCATGGAGATAGCCAATCCATGCCCAAGATTACATCGAAGTCAACCATGCTAAGCAATAATAGATCTGCCCAGGTCTCCCGATCCCCAATAGATATAATACAAGACCGGTACACCCAGTCTACCACAACAGTATCCCCCACCGAAGTAGACACATGAACAGATGAAAATAAAGACTCACGGGGCGTATCCAAGAAATGTGCAAAGTATGAAGAAACATATGAATACGTAAAACCAGGATCAAATAATACTTCAGCATCCCAGTGATATACTGAGATAATACCTGTAATCACTACATCTGAAGTTATGGCATCGTCTACCCGGAAGTGCATAGAAACAGGCCTGCCCTCCACCTGACCGACCTCCCCCTCTGGAGAGGCCTCTGACTAACTGACCTCCACCCCTAGCTGCCTGAGAGGGTGGTGTAGAAACTGGTGTTGAAGCTTGAGGTTGGCTCCTGTGCTGAGATGAACTACCAGAAAGGCAGGGACAATACTTCGTGATGTGACCCGGATCCCCACATTAGAAGCAACCCCTCCCAGCAAATGACAATGGGAACTGAAGGAAACCCCTGGAACCAGAGTAGCTTTTAGAAGAACCATGTGCTGAGGAACCCTGAACTGATGGTTGCCGGGATGAGCTCTGGGCTGGAAGTGCACTAAATGAGGAACGGCCCGGATGAGAGCTATGGGGACCGTGTCCTAATGAAGCACCACTGTAAGTTAGACGAGCTGGCCGAGGAGTCCTGAATGGTCTGCCTCTGCTGTGCTGAGACTGACCTCTTGGGTGATCACCACTATAACTACCAGAACCTCGAGGCCTCTTGGCCTCTCTCTCAATACGCTCCTGGCGGCGCACTGACTCAATCTCCCTGGCTATGTCAACTACCTCCTCAAAAGAAGCACCAGATACCCTCTCCCTGGTCAGAAAAATCCGTAGCTGATACGCTAGACCATCAACAAATCTCCGAATCCTCTCTCTGTCTATGGGAACTAGCCAGATGGCATGACGGGCCAACTCAGAGAACCTCATCTCATACTGTATCACGATCATGTCTCCCTGACACAACTGCTCAAACTCTCTGCGCAGCTTCTCTATGTGAGACTGTGATATATACTTCTCCAGAAAGAGAATGGAGAATTGGTGCCATGTAAGGGGCAATGCATCAGCGGGTCTACGCCTCTCATAGGCCTCCCACCAAGCAAGTGCAGCTCCTGAAAACTGGAATGTAGTGAATGGAAACCTACTGACCTCTAATATCCCTGCAGTACGTAGTATCCTCTGACACTTGTCCAAGAAGGCTTGAGAATCCTCACCCTCTGTACCACTAAAATTCGGAGGCTGGAGTCTGTTGAACCTCTCCAAACTACGTTGCTCATCATCAGCTAAAGCTGGGACCACATAATCCTGTACTGGAGTAATCTGCTGCACTGGGGCTGCCCCAGGTGCCTGAAGTCCCTGGGTGACCTGCTCAGGTGTCCGGGCAGTTGGAGTCTGGATTCCTCCCCCAGCCTGAGAAGTAGTAGCAGCAGTGGACATAGCGAAGACATGTGTCAAGCTGGTGCACACCGTCAAAATCTGGGCTAGGGTCTCCTGAAGACCCGAAATCACAATGGGCACTGCTGGTGCCTGAGTCTGCCCCGCTGGAATTTCAGCTGCGGGGACTTGCTCCTGGGCAATGGGAGGGTCCACATGTGCTGCCCCGGCTGCTGTGTGGGCTGCACCCCTCCTTCTTCCACGGCCTCGACCTCGGGCTGGTCCTCCTGGTGTATGGTCACCACTATCAGTAGCGCGAGTCCTCACCATCAGTGAGAGACTGAAAACAACAAAAGTTTAGTTTTAGAGTTCAACAGAGTCGCACGACAGAATTCAAAGATGTGGGACTTTCCTAAGGGTTCTATAGCCTCTCGAAGATAAGTATAGACGTCTCCGTACCGATCTGCAAGACTCTACTAAACCTGCTCATGACTGGTGAGACCCATTTAACCTAGGGCTCTGATACCAACTTGTCACGACCCAAGTCCGGAGTCGTGATGGCGCTTGTCGTGGAACCAGGCAAGCCACCCATTTAATCTAAGCTAGATTCAATTAACAAATAAATATCCTTCTTAACCAGTTTGTGGTTAATAATAATAATAAATCAAAACTTGAAAACAATTTTATGAAAATCAAAACCCAAATCCTACAAACCCCGGATCCAGTGTCACACTGTCATGAGCTGCTAGTACTTAATACAACCAAAAAGAAATGACCAACATAGTCTGAAAATAAATACGACGGTAGGAAAAGAAGAGAAGACGAGGTCACGGTCGCCAGCTGCTACCTCGTCAACTCTGATGAAACTGCTGCTACTCATTTACTAGAGCAGAATCCTGCTGTACCTGGATCTGCACACAAGGTGCAGGGGGTAACGTGAGTACACCAACTCAGTAGTAATGAAACCAAACTACGGGCTGAGAGGTAGTGACGGACTAAACCTCCGATAATTCGAACAACAATATAAAACTTGGACATGGCAGTAATATATCAGAAAATAAACACGGTGCATCAATATATGTCTGTAACCCTGCATACTAGAATGAATTCATATAGAATCAAGAATTATGTGTACTCAGTAATCAAACTCTCATAAGGTGGTCCACTCAATACTAGACTACGGCCTTCCGGCCTAGGGAAAGTCCATCCCGAATATTACATAAACACAAGTGACACAGTCAGCTAGTACTGAGGAAAAAGGCCGATCCAGCCCCCACGGAGAAGATCCATCTCCGGAACATAAGACCCACGGAGAGGATCCATCTCCGAAACATAATACTCGGACAAGATCCATGTCCAGGAAAGATCCATCCCTCAATATATGTGCACTCACGGGGGGTGTAAAGACTCCATAGGGGCTCCTATCAGCCCAAGCGCGATATATCAAGCCAACGAAGGCATGATTCCAGAGTCGATGCGGTATGCAGTACGACCTCATAACTGTCTCAAAACCAGGCTTCAAGCCTCACTCAGCCAGTACCCTGCTCTCACTCACAATGCTCTAACATATGAAAATCAGCCCAAACCAATGATAATATAGAATAAACTAGCAACTTACGAGACTGAGGCATGAAACATATACTATAACAGGATTCAGTACATGAAAACAATAATCATAAATAGAGACAGCAATAATCGATCGTTCCGGTCTAAACATATCGGCGTAAAGCCTTAACATTTATACTTAGCTTGATTTCTATTGCGTTCAAGGAAATACCACTTTCATAGTACAATTATCAACCTGAGATAACCATTAAACAGTGCCATGGAATGAGCCAGGCTACAAACATTCGGTGTACGCCCGCATGCCCGTCACTTGGAAAGTGCGTCACCTTAATTAACATCGAATATCAAATAGTTTGGGGTTTTGAACCCTCAGTTCCAAGTTTGGAAGCGTTACTTACCTCAAAACTGGCTAATATACTACTCCGCAGTGCCCTTGCCTCTAATTTCGACCTTTGAGTGCTCCAAATAAACCAACAATTAGATGTATATCATTATAATATGCTAAGGAACTAATCCCAATCGAAATGTATCAAAAATACTCAAAAATTCCGAAATTGGTCAAACCCGATCCCCGGGACCACGTCCCGAAACTCATAAATTTGTATACAAAAATGTTCCCCATCATCTCACGAGTTCGTACATATAAAGAACACTAAATTCGGAGTCCAGATGACCCTTCAATCCCCATTTTAAAGCCTTTTAATCCCAAGCCCTAATTACCCAATTGCACTGATTTCTCCCTAATTTTCCACCATAAATCCGACCTTTAATCACATATAAATGAGTTTAGAGTCCAAAAACCTTACCTCAATGAAGAACTATCGAATCCCCTCTTCAAAACCCTTCCAAAAGCTTCAAACCCGGATGAAATATTGAGAAAGATGACTAAAATACGCGAAGGCACGCTTTTAAACTTTTCTGCCAAGTGCGTCCGCACCTGCGACCACTTACTCGCACCTACGGATCCCAGGTGCGCACCTGCGGAAAATCCCAAGGACCCTAACTTCCGCACCTGCGATCGACCTCCCGCACCTACGGCCTCACAGGTGCGGCAATTACCTCACACCTGTGGACTCTTCTCACTCACCCAAACTTCCGCACCTGCGGTGCCATGTCTGCTCCTGCGGAACCGCACTTGCGGCTCCCCATCTGCAGGTGCAAAAACACCAGCAACAGCAACATCAGTAGAGTCAAAACCATTCCAAACTCCCCGTTAACAACCCGAAACCATCCTGAGCCCCCAACCAAACATACCAACGCATCATATATGATCATTCAAACTTAGTCAAACCTTTGAAACATCAAACACAACATCAAAACCCCAAAAACACATCGAATTCAAGCCTATGAACTTTGAATTTTCTAAATTCCACCAACGATGCCGAAACTACTCAAAACAACTCCGATTGACCTGAAATTTTGCAGACATATCCAAAATGACATTTCGAACCTGTTCCAACTATCGGAATTCTATTCCGACACCGATAGCATATTTTCCACTGCCAACCGGAAATTGCCAAAAACTAACTTTCGCCAATTCAAGCCTAATTCTACACCGGACATCACAAAAATATTCCGAACACACTCCTAATTCCCAAATCACCTAAAAAAGCTATTCGATCCATAAAATCCGCATTCTGAGGTCGTTTCCCAATAAATCAACTCTCAATTGACTTTTCCCATTATAAGGTTATCTTTAAAGGCTACATGACTCAACTCTCACTACAACCCTTAGATTTCAAGCCTATCTACTCTAACACATCAATAACAGAATAACCAACCGATGACAAGTCAATAACAGCAATTATAATGCACGTTCTACGTAACAACGGACCGAGTGGTTACCGTATTGTTCCTCAGGTCTTTCTTTATGGGTGGATAAAATTTTATGCGACTCGAGTTTGCTGGTTAGGCCCTACCAAATAGCATGGGCTATAACACACAAAAATCTGGTAATTAGGTTGAATTCCAATTTGTGGCCCTAAAACGTCAAAAAATGAGGAACGGTAATGGCGAGGCGGTGAATATTGTTCCTTAGGTTGTTTTTGATGGGCCAAAAATATTTAGGTGATCTGGGTCTAGTGGCCCGACGCCACCAGATGGTGTGGGCGATAGGACACGAAAATCTAGGAATCGGTAGGAATTTCAGTTTAAGGCGCTAAAACACCAAAACAATTAGGAACGGTCATGGCGAGGCATTGTTTATTGTTTCTTTAGTCATTTTTTATGGTCCGAAAAAAATTTAGACGATTCGGGTATGATGGCACGAGCCCCACCAGCTCGCGTGGGCTATAATATACAAAAATTAAGTAATCGGGCGGAATTCCAATTTTATGGCCCTAAAATGCCAAAAAATGATGAACGGTCATGGTGAGGTGGTGAATATTGTTCCTAAAGTATTTTTTTAATGGGCTGGAAAAAATTTAAGTGATTCGTGTCCGGTGGCCCGGGCCCCACCTGATGGCGTGGGCTACATGACACGAAACTCTGGGAATTAGGAGAAATTCTAATTTTATGGCCCTAAAACGCCAAAAATGAGGAATTATCGTGGCGAGGCGATGAATATTGTTACTTATGTGTTTCTTAATGAGCCGACAAAATTTTAGACGATTCGGGTCTGGTGGCTCGGGCCACACCAGCTGGCCTGGGTGATAGCACACGAAAATCGAGCGAAATTCTAATTTAATGGCCTTGAAATGCCAAAAAACGAGGAATGATGATGGCGAGGCGGTGAATATTGTTACTTAGTACTTTTTTAATCGACCATGAAAATTTGAGAATCAAGAGAAATTCTAGTTTTATTGTTCTAATACGCCAAAAAATTAGTAATGGTCATGGCGAAGCGGTGACTATTCTTCTTTAGGTTGTTTTTGTTGGGCCACAAAAATTTTAGGCGATCTGGGTGCGGTGGCCGGGGCCCCACCAGATGGCAAGGCTATAGCACATGAAAATTTGGGATTCAGGAGGAATTCAAGTTTTATTGCCCTAAAAATCCAAAAAACAAGGAACGGTCATGGAGAGGCGGTGACTATTGTTCCTTAGGTTGTATTTGATGGGCCATGAAAATTTTAGGCGATCCAGGTATGGTGGCCTGGGCCCCACCAGATGACATGGGCTATAGAAAATGAAAATATGGGAATCAGGCGAAATTCCACTTCTATGGCCCTAATACACCAAAAAATGAGGAACGTCAGGGTGAGGCAGTGACTATTATTCCGTAGGCCATTTTTTATAGGATGGAAAAATTTTAGGCGATCCAGTTCCAGTGGCTTGAGCTCCAGCAGATGGCACACACGAAAATTTGGGAATCAAGTGAAGTTCCAGTTTAGTGGCCCTAAAACACCACAAAATGAGGAATGGTAATGGCGAGGCAGTGAATATTATTCCTTATGTCTTTTTTAATAGACAAGAAAAAATTTAGGTGATCGAGGTTCAGTGGCTTGGGCCTCACCAAATGGCGTGGGTTATAGGACACGAAAATTTGGGAATCGGATGAAATTCAAATATATCGCCGTAAAATGCCCAAAAAATGAGTAACGGTCATGGCAAGGTGGTTTTTATCGTTTCTTTGGTCATTTTTAAGGGCCAGAAAAATTTTAGGCGATCCGGGTCTGGTAGAACGGGTCCCACATGCGGACATGGGTTATAGCACATGAAAACTTGGGAATCGGGTGGAATTCTAGTTTTATGGCCCTAAAACGCCAAAAAAGAGGAACAGTCATGGCGAGGCGGTGACTATTTTTTCATAGGTACTTTTTAATGGGCCAACAAAATTTTAGGCGATCCGGGTCTGGTGGCACATGCCCCACCTCTAGCATGGGCTATAGGATATGAAAATCAAGAAATCAAGCAGAATTTCCATTTTATGAAACTAAAACACAAAAAAATGAGGAACGATTATGGAGAGGCGGTGAATATAGTTCCTTAGGCCATTTTTGATGGGCCGGCAAAATTTATGGTGATCCGGGTCTGGTGACCCTGGCCCCACCAGCTGGCGAGGGCTATAGCTTACGAAAATTGAGAAATCGAGTGGAATTCTAGTTTTATGGCCCTAAAATGCTAAAAAATGAGGAACAGTTATGGTGAGGCGGTGAATATTGTTCCTTAGGTCTTTTTTAATAGGCTGGAAAAAAATCTAGCCGATCCTCAATGGCCTGGGCTTACCAAATGGCGTGGGTTATAGGATACAAAAATCTAGGAATCGGGAGGAATTCAAGTTTATGGCCCTATAATGCCCAAAACGAATAGTCATGGAAAGGTGGTATTTATTGTTCCATTGGTCATTTTTTATGGGCCGATAAAATTTTAGGCGATCCGAGTCTGGTGGCACGGGCCCCACCTGCTGGTGTGGGCTTTAGCACAAGAAAATTGAGATATTGGGCAGAATTCCAGTTTTATGACCCTAAAATGCCAAAACCAATGAACGGTCATGGCGAGATGGTGACTATTGTTCCTTAGGTCGCTTTGATGGGTTGAAATAATTTTAGACGATCCAGGTTCGGTGGCATAAGCCCCGCCAGTGGCGTGATCTATAAGTACACAAAAATCTAGGAATCGAGTGGAATTATAATTTTATGGCCCTAAAACGCAAAAAAAAAAAGGAATAGTCATGGTAAGACAGTGAATATTGTTCCTTAGGTGGTGGCTATTGTTCCTTCAATGTTATTTGATGGGCTGGTAAAATTTTAGGCGATCCGGGTCCGGTGGCCCGGACATAACCAGATAGGGTGGGCTACTGCACATGAAAATCTGAGAATCGACCGAAATTCCAATTTTATGGCCCTAAAATGCCAAAAAACGAGTAACGGTCATGGCGAGGCAGTGAATATAGTTCCTCGGGTCATTGTTTATGGGTCGGGAATGTTTTAGGCGACCATGGTCCGGTGGCCAGACCTTAGCATAAAGAGTGGGCTATAGCACACGAAAATCTAGGAATCAGGTTGAATTCTAGTTCTATTGCCCTAAAAAGTCAAAATATGAGGAACTATAATGGTATGGTGGTGAATATTGTCCCTTAGGCCATTCCTGATGGGCCGACAAAAATTTAGGCGATCCAATTCCAGTATCTTGGGCCCCTCGAGATGGCGTGGGCTATAGGACACGAAAATCAGGGAATCGGGAGGAATTCCAGTTTAAGGCCCTAAAATGCCCAAGAAATTAGGAACGGTCATGGCGAGGCGGTGTTTATTTTTTCTTTGGTCGTTTCTTTTAGGCCGACAAAATTTTAGCTGATCCTGGTGTGGTGGAACGGGCCCCACCAGCTCGCATGGGCTGTAGCACACGAAAATAGAGAAATCAGGCGAAATTCCAGTTTTATGGCCCTAAAGCGCCAAAAAACAATGAACGGTCATGGCGAGGCGGTAAATATTTTTCCTTAGGTCTTTGTTAATGGCCTGACAAAAATATAGGTGATCCAGGTCTGGGCCCCACCAGATTGCATGGGCTATTGGACCCGAAAATCTGGGAATCATGAGGAATTCTAGTTTTATAACCCTAAAGTGCCAAAAAATGAGGAACGGTCGTGGAGAGGCGGTGACTATTGGTCCTTAAGTCATTTTGGTGGGTCAAAAAAATTTTAGGCGATGCAGGTCTGGTGGCCCGGGCCCCACCAATTGGCACGGCTATAGCACACGAAAATGAAGAAATCAGGCGAAATTCCAGTTTTATGGCCCTAAAACGTTAAAAAGAGGAAATATAATCGCGAGACGGAGAATATTGTTCCGTAGGTCATTTTTAATAGGCCGGCAAAAACTTAGGCGATTCAGCTCCAGTGGCCCGGGCCTCACTACATGGCAGGGGTTATAGGACACGAAAATTTGGGAATCGGGTGGAATTCAAGTTTATGGCCCTAAAATGCCCATAAAATGAGGAATGGTCATGGAAAGGCGGTGTTTATTGTTCCTTTGGTCATTGTTTATGGGCTGGAAAAGTTTTAGATGATCCGAGTCTTGTAGCACTGGCCCCACCAGCTAGAGTGGGCTATAGCACACGAAAATTGAGAAATCGGGCAGAGTTCTAGTTTGATGGCCGTAAAACACCAAAAACTGATGAACGGTCATGTCGAAGCGGTGAATATTATTACTTATTTGTTTTGATGGGTCGTACAAATTTTAGGCGATACGGGCCCAGTGGCCTACCAGTGGCGTGGGCTATAAGCACATGAAAATCAAGGAATCTAGTGAATTCCAGTTTTACGGCCCTAAAATGCCAAAAAATGAGGAACGGTCATGGTGAGGCGGTGAATATTGTATCTTAGGTCTTTGTTAATGGTTCGGAAAAAATTTAGGCTATCCGGGTGTGTTGGTCAGGTCCCCACCAGATAGTGTGCCTATAGGACACGAAAATTTGGGAATCGGGAGGAATTCTAGTTTTATGGCCCTAAAACGCGCAAAAATGAAGAAAGGCCATGGCAAGGCGGTGACTATTGTTAATTAGGTCATGTTTCATGGGCCAACAAAATTTAAGGTGATCCTAGTGTGAGCATGTGATTTTTGCTTGCCGTATTGTCCTATAAAAATCCCAATAAATCAATGGATTTTATGAATTTTGTTGATTTTTCGGTAACTAAGAAAGGCCATGGCAAGGCGGTGACTATTGTTAATTAGGTCATGTTTCATGGGCCAACAAAATTTAAGGTGATCCTAGTGTGAGCATGTGATTTTTGCTTGCCGTATCGTCCTATAAAAATCCCAATAAATCAATGGATTTTATGAATTTTGTTGATTTTTCGGTAGCCATAATTCGTCTTTCAAAATTATTAAAACTTTCTCATTAATATTATCAAGTAATTATGAAGTTATTATTTATAATTAATTAAATAATAGACAAGTCATGAGTATTTAACGTAATGTAGTTTTAATAACTAATTACTATAAAAATTAGTCATTTTTATTCGATAAATCATAGATTTAATTAAGAATATATAATTGGTTATTTTATTCTTAATTAATATGTAAATAGATGAAAAATAAGGTTTAAAATTAATTGCTAACATTTGTTGGATTTGGACTTATTTAGGTTCTTTAGTTAATTGGAAAAAAAAGAAGCCAATTTCGAACCTGGGCTTAAAACTACCCAGGCCTAAACCCAATCCCTACAAACGAACAACCCATCCCAAATCCCTTTACCCGGCATGTCCCAGCACCCCCCAAACGACCCCATTTTGGTTTAGTCAATTAAATCCTGGCCATTGATCGAAATAGATCGAACGGCCAGGAACTCACCCCTCCCCCCTCTAGTATATCTATGTCCTAACCAAACCCCGCCCCCCTTATTTGCAAGTATTACACCCCTTTCCCCTCGTCCGTCTCTCTCTCTCGTCTCTCTAAACCACAAGCCCTATCCGCCACCCTCCGCCCGCCGAAAATCGCCTCCGGCGGCGGAGCTTCTCCAATCGACCCCAAATTCACACCAGTTAATCCTCACCCTCCCCTCAACCCCGTCCTGTTATTAGTTTCTTCAAAAACCACCCCAAAAACCTCCAATCTTAGATCTAAGAATCCATAAACCCTAGTTCACCCATGCTGACTGACTCAGAGACCTGCAACAGCTTCTACCTACATGGATCGATAGCTCTCGTTGAGGGCTATTGATTCATGTGGGTTGAAGTTGTTTTCAAACCCCGTTGGAGTCCGGCAAGGTCCGGCGACCTTCAATTTTTCCAGGCCAAGTACCTTTAACGCGTATCTCCTCTCCTCTTTATTGTTTCTATACACCATTAAAACAAAAATCATGTTAATCACTGTTTTCATTTTTTTTTTTTTATGCTCAATCTGTTAATGTCTTCTTTTACCTTTTTCTGTTTTCTTCTGAATTTGCATGCTTTGATTAGGTAGCATCCATGTTTAGGTTTTAGGATTTTCTGTTAATCATTAATTAATTAGATTTTCTGCCTATTTCTCTATTAAAAGTTAATTACAAATAGTTAGTTTAATTGATTCATATTCAGGTTATTCAGATTGTTTGTTTACTGTTTTTCCCCAAGTGATATGGCCCCCTTTTCGATTATTTGCTTCCCTGCTTACTTGAATAGGTTAAATTAGGTTAGTCGATTGATTGTCGATTAATTAGATTAGTACTTGATTCTGAACCAGTGAACGGTCATGAATCAATTAAGGTGACAAAATTTCTAAAAAATACCTAGGTTTAATAACTAGCTAAGTCTCTAATTTTAGTCAAAGTAGTCGAGTTCAATTAGCTCAATTAAATCAGTTAACCTAAGTTTAAGAAATTAAACTCATCGACTTAAATTAATTAACAAGCTATTAAACTAGAATTAACACCTAGTAATGAAATTAACTTAAACTCATGTAACTAATAAGTATGGTTAGAAACCAACTCTAAGAACCTAATTAACTAATTAAGCTAATTGTCTAACCTAACTTCCTAAATAGAGACTAGACTCCTAATTTTAATAAGGGTTAAGTATAATTTACTAAGTTAGAATTAACCAACACTAGTTAACCTCAATCTCAAAACAGGTCCAAAATCAGTAGGGATTAAGCACCCTAATTAATCAGGTCTAACAACTTAATTAATTATTTGATCTAAGACAACTAGCTAGGTTCAATTGTGCATTTGAGTTAACTAAGATTCAGAATAATTGATTCACTTAGTCTCACATTTAAATGATTCCAACTTATTCAATCTAGAAATTAACTTAGGTAGCTTCTTAAGTATTTAACTAAAAATAAAATCTGTTTAAAACAATTAGTTTGAGGTTAATGGACTAAACATATTCACTTGACCTAAGTTAAGAGAACGGAGTTGACTAACCTCCATTAAGTTTAATGAAACTGTTGATTAAATGAACTAAACATAGTATGCAAACCAACTATAGGCATTTAATCAACTAACCTTTAATTAATTAACTCAACCTTAGTTAAGAACAACTAGTTGTCACCCAAAGGGACCTAACTAGTGTTAGTTAACTATAGTTAAACAATAACCCAAGCAAGTCTAACCCTGGTTACTTAATGGTAATTTCAGAGACTTCAAGGGGCATATTAGGAATCCTAGGTGAGGGAATCTTGGTTGTAACAACCCAATAACCTTCTAGACTTTTGAAATCAGATTTCTTAAGGGTATTAGGGTCATTATAGTGGCTGAAAATTTCTGGAATAGGGGCAGCTGTCCCAAAGGATAAGGGTGACAGCTGCATTGGTACTATTTCCAGCTTATTGGATAAGGAATATGCTAAGCATATCCTATCCCAAATGCCCCTATATATACACACCCTTTTTACCACTAGAGGGAGATTTTTTTTAGACTCTTCTTTGAACCTTTTGGACTGGAAAATACAACTTTGACTACTAAAACACTTGAAAAACAGAAACAAAAAGGATTTGCAGTAGGAGTGGGAAACAATCTGAACTTAGCTTGTCTTGTAGATGTGGTTTTCTTTCCTAAAGGACTTGGTTTTGTTGCTGCCTTGATTCAATCATTTGGTATTCAAAAATCATCTTTTCCTGGATTTCTTTACTGTGATTTTCTTGCTGCTCGTGGGTGCTGTTTGTTGCTGCTGGGTTTCTCTTCCTTTTTGCTGATTTCCATCTGCCTGACCTTTATTTGGTCAGGCTTTCTGTTGTTATCTTACTCTTAAAGGTATGTAAAACTGAGTTTTTTTTATGAAATATGAAGACCTGAAATCTGTTGTCTTTCCTCCATGAATCTGTATTTTTATTTGTTTAGACCTATTTCTGTATAAACTTATATGCATGTATATAGAGTAACACATTATGATTGTTTAGTTTTCTAATCTCGGAATTTTACATAAGCCTGTTTCATCTTAAAACTGTCTTTTATATGACTGTGCAATCAATGGTTGTGTTGGAAAACAGCATCAATGGGCAATGAACTTAACCTCCAATTGTTAAGTTCATCCTATAAAGATGCTTAAATACTAATCTGGTTTAGGTTTCAAATATCTAGATATTGTTATGAAACAGCACTAGGGTAGATGAATTTGACCCTCTATAATGGTAAAATTCACCCCATATTAGGTGCTTAAACAGTAGTTTGTCACCCCTTAAAGGTACAAAAATGGGTAACCAACAGTGGCTTGAGAATAGGGAATCTGAACCCTTCAAATGGTCAGATTCACCTTCTCCAAGATGCCCAAAGAATCAAAAATCACAGAACAATTATGAGATGAATAGGACCTCTA
>ML376331.1:0-18135 GCA_005239525.1 Nicotiana knightiana | reverse complement strand
AGTTAACTTTGGTTAGGGAATTAAGCTGATTGACTTACATTAATTAACAAGCTAAACCTAGTTAACTAATAGGGACTTAATCAATTAACCTTTGATTAGTTAACCTAACCCTAGTCAAGAACAACCCCTAGTTAACTAAAATGGGTTAATTAGTTTTTCAACTAACTAATGTTAAATAATAACCCAAGAGAGTAACCCTGATTACCCAATGGTAAATTCAGGGACTCCAAGGGTTACAACAGGTAATGAAGATTAAGAAATCAGATTTTAAGGGTGGAAGGGTCTTTTCTAAGGCTGGAATGTTCTGGAAAGGTGCAGTTGTCCCAAAAGGATAGGGTGGACAGCTGTACATGTACCCTCTTCAGCCTAATGAATTAGGAATATACCAAAGGATACCACTCTAAGTTACTCTATAAATAGAAAAGGATCACTGCACTCTAAAAGGGGGGGAGAGAAGATAGAAGAAAAGAAAAGGGAAAAAATATAGCAGCTGCTGCTCACAAACAAAATTTCCAAAAAAAAAAACATCAGTAAAAAACAAAGAAAATCTTACTACTTCCTTAGAACAAAAATCCATCTGGGTATTATTTTGGTTCTCAGCTTCTTGTTCTTCCTGAATATCCAGATTCCGAGAATTTTAAGTGTCTATACTCGAAACTCCTGGGTTAATTTCCTGCTGGGGCTGTTTGCTTTTGGGTTTGCTGTTTGTTGTTGCTGGGTTTTTCTTCTTCTTGCTGATTTCCATCTCTGCCTGACCTTTATTTGGTCAGTTTTTTTTTTATTATTTTCTCTTCGAAAGAGGTATGTAACAATGAACTTTAAATGAAATTGTTATACTCAGAATTTGTTCTTAGTTTGATGCTAAATGTTTGACTTGTTCTTGCTATGTTTTTTTGAGATTATGTCAAGCTGAATCTACTTCTTTGTTCTTGGTCTATAAATCTGAAGTAATATTTAGTTGACATGATGTTAAGGAATCTGAATATATATTGTGAGTGTAATATCTAAATCCTTAGAATTATTTTGTTTTGATTTTAAGTTGGTTAAAATGCATTGAGTATCATTGGATATCATTTTTGTGTTAGTCCATTAGTGGAAGGTCTGCTGTTACTACTGCCCAAATAGCAAAATTTTGGACTTATAGTTTTAGATTAAAAGATGCTCTTATTTGTGTTTCCGTGGTCACTGAAGAGACTCATTAAGCAAGTCTCCATATAAATTTAGACTTAGTTTTGTGTTGGCATTATGGGATTAAAAGTCTGACCCATTCATGGTCAGATTCCCCCTATGATCATGCATAAATAGTTATAGAATAGTTAGATTATTATTACAAAATGCATTAAGACAGGAATCTGAACCCATAAATGGTCAGATTCATGCCTTAAGAAATGGCTAAGAGTAGTCAAATCATTGTAAGAATTTAGGAAATAACCTTNTGTCCTTTAGAATTGACACTATTGCATGATTGGGATTAAACCTGACCCAATAATGGTCATGTTTCCTTACAACATGCCTAGAATGTGTTTGTTAAGTTAGTCGTTTGGTGATTAAGAAAATAGACAAAAAATATAGATTTCAAAGCCTCTGAAGGCCGGCTTGCGCAGGAGCAGTGTTGTTCTCTCTTTACTTTGTTACTTATTGTTTTCCTTTTAGGAAATTGTATTTCATAGTGAAATGATAATGTAATAATATAATTTTTTTTGTATTTTTAGTTGTAAATATGGACTGGATACTGTACACTATTATTTCAGGGTTCTTACTTTTCTTGCTAAATCCAGAATTGGGCCAGCTTGATGAAACAGCCCATTAAGGCTTTAATCAAGTTTAACTCCTTAGGCTATCGGGCCATGAGGGAGTAGACGGGCCCAAGGATTAGAGTTATCTGCTTTAAGAAGTAGTATGATGAGAGTAGTACGTTCAATTAAAAGTATGAATTTATATCCGAGTTAGTCTATATGAAAATCTCCCTGTAAACATCTGCTAGAATTTTGGAATCATGTTATTTTAGATTCTGTAACTTTCAATATGAATAGAAACTGGTGATCCAAAATATTTTTAACTTATCTCACATCCTTTAAATTTTTTCGAGATAGATGTATGAATATTTGTACCTTAAAAATACATATAAATCCCGATTTTAGATCTGTGTTTAGGCTGTCTAAAAATGGACAAAAACTGCAAAGTGTGAACTGGTAAAACCTGTTTATGCCATGCTATTCTTTCAAGATTACAAAGTTCTCACAAAGAACAATAGATACTTCTAGCTTACCAATTCAAGGCCGAAAAACAGTAAATAAGGTGTTTGTATGCTTATAAGCGTATGCATGAATAAATATTTATTTTTGACTGCTATGCTTCTTATTATTCACCAAACTAGGAAGTAAAGATCCTTAAGACTTAATTGAATTTCCTAAACTAGTGGCCTTCCTACAAAGTAGTCACAATTGGGATTGGCCAAAAGGGTTGAAACAATTTGGGGCTAAAATATGGCTATAGCCCGAAACCTGTTATCCTTAGACTAATGAATATCATTTTAGGCGATATTCTAGGTAGAATGAGACCTTTAGTTTGAAATTTGGATAAGATCGAATATTATCTCAAATTACCGTAACCTACACTCGGGAGTGGCAACTCGTGCCCCCCGACCCTCAACTCCAAACATTAACAAAAGGTACATAGCAACCACGGGTGCATTTCATGTGAAGTGTTTGCCATGTGCTCAAAAACAACAAGTGAGCGCATCATGAATTGTTTAAAATAAATCCATAAACGTCCTAATCAATCTTAAAACTAAAACGCTCTTGCGAAAAATAGAAAACTCAAACATCGCCACAAACGGGCCTTATAAAATCGTCACGACCATAGTCTTGGCTACGTAACCTACACGCGGGTGCGACAACTCATGTCCCTGTCTTCAACTTCAAACTATAATAAAAATAACATGTTATAATTGCGGTTGCATTTCATGTAGCGTAGTTATAATATGTCCCAAAAACAAATAAGTGCATGACATCGTGACTTATTTCAAGATAAATCCATAAATACTAAAAGCGGTTAAAAATTAAACGGTTAAATGCAATGGGCAGAAAAATATGTAAATCATCAGATAACTAGGCCAAATATTAATAGTTAAGCGACCGTGCTAGAACCACGGAACTCGGGAATGCCTAACACCTTCTCCCGGGTTAACAGAATTCCTTACTCGGATTTCTGGTGCCCAAACAAATCAAAATAGAGTCAAAATTTCCTCGGTTTTGGGATTCATTAACGCAGTGTCCCGGAGCATCGTCAAAAATCCGGGTGGCGACTCTGCAAAGTAATAATGAGTCCCAAAACTGAATAATGTCATTTTAATTGGAAAAACTCCCTTATTACCCTTCATTAATTCGGGGGGTAGTGGAAAGAGGAGGTGTTACACCCGTCCGTCTGAGGGTGAAAGGTTGTTCTTAACTCCATCCTGGTGCCTAACTCTGGCTGAACAGCTCTCCAGAACCGTGAAGTGAAATGTGTACCTCTGTCTAAGATGATAGATACTTGAATACCGTGGAGGCGCATAGTCTCCTTGATATAAATCCTGGCCAACCTCTCGGAGGAATATGTAGTCAACACTGGAATGAAATAGGCTGATTTGGTCAGCCGATCCACAATCACCCAAATAGCATCGAACTTCTTCAAAGTCCGAGGAAGTCCAACCACGAAGTCCATGGTGATCCGCTCCTACTTCCACTCTGGAAGCTCAATCTGCTGAAGTAACCCTCCCGGTCTCTGATTCTCATATTTGACTTGCTGACAGTTGAGACACTTGGCTACAAACTCCACTACACCTTTTTTCATCCTTCGCCACCAATAGTGTTGTCTCGGATCCTGGTACATCTTCGCAGTACCCGGGTGGATGGAACCCCGCGAGCTATGGGCCTCCTCAAGACAACTCCCGAATCCCATCTACATTAGGGACACAGATACGACCCTGCATCCTCATCACGCCATCATCACCAATAGTCACATCCTTGGCATCACCTCGCCGAACTCTATCCTGAAGAACCAGAAGATTGGGATCGTCATACTGGCGCTCTCTGATACGGTCATAAAGAGAAGATCGAGCAACCACACAAGCTAATACCCAGCAAGGCTCAGAAATATTCAATCTCACGGACTGCCTGTCTAAGGACTGAACATCCAAGGCTAAGGGCCTCTCAACTGCTGGAAGATATGCCAAACTTCCCAAACTCTCCACGGCGACTCAAGGCGTCGGCCACCACATTGGACTTCCCTGGGTTGTATAATATAGTAGTGTCATAGTCCTTTAGTAACTCCAACCATCTCTGCTGGCGCAAATTGAGGTCCTTCTGCTTGAATATGTGCTGCAAATTCCGGTGATAAGTGAAAACCTCACAGGGAACACTGTATAAATAATGACGCCATATCTTCAGGGCGTGAACAATCGCTGCCAACTCGAGATCATGAACTGGATAGTTCTTCTCATGCACCTTCAACTGTCTGGATGCGTAGGCAATCACCCTACCGTCCTGCATCCACACCGCTCCGAGGCCAATCCTCGAAGCATCACAATAGACTGTATAGGACCCTAAACCCGTAGGAAATACCAACACTTGAGTTGTAGTCAGGGCTGTCTTGAGCTTTTGAAAGATCTCCTCACACTCCTTAGTCCACATGAACGGAGCACCCTTTTGAGTCAACCTGGTCATCAATGCTGCAATGGATGAAAATCCCTCAACAAAATGGCAATAGTACCCAGCCAAACTAAGGAAACTGTGGATCTCAGTAGCTGAAGACGGCCTAGGCCAACACTACACTGCCTCCACCTTCTTTGGATCTACCTTGATCCCATCACAAGACACCACATGTCCTAAGAATGCCATAGAATCAAGCCAAAATTCACACTTAGAAAATTTGGCATACAATTTCTTCTCCCTCAAAGTTTGAAGCACAGTCCTCAAATGCTGCTCATGGTCCTCCTGGGATCGAGAATATACCAAGATGTCATCAATGAACACGATGATGAAGGAATAAAGATAAGGTCGGAATACGCTGTGCATCAGGTCCATAAAGGCTGCTGGGGAATTAGTGAGCCCAAATGACATAACAAGGAACTCATAGTGGCCATAGCTGGTCCTGAAGGCAGTCTTCAGGATGTCCGGCTCCCGAATCTTCAACCGATGATAGCCCGAACGCAGATCAATCTTGGAGAATACCCTGTCACCCTGTAACTTGTAAAATAAATCATCAATGCGAGGCAATGGGTACCTGTTCTTTACTGTAACCTTATTCAGCTGCCGGTAATCAATACACATACGCATCAAACCATCCTTTTTCTTCACAAATAATACCAGAGCAGCCCAAGGTGATACACTGGGCCTGATGAAACCCTTATCAAGGAACACCTGCAACTGCTCCTTTAACTCCTTCAACGCAGGAGGAGCCATGCGATAGGGAGGAATGGAAATGGGCTGAGTGCCTGGTAAAAAATCAATGCCAAATCAACATCTCTATTGGGCGGCATACCCGGAAGATCGGCTGGAAAAACATCGGGATGGTCCTGCACAACTGGAACTGAATCAACTATAGGGGTATCAACACTAACATCTCTCACATGGGCTAAATACGCATCACACCCCTTCTCCACCATCCGTTGAGCCTTAAGAAAAGAAATGACTCGGCGGGGACTATACTCTAAGGAACCTCTCCACTATAACCTCAGTGAACCTGGCATAGCCAGCGTTACGGTCTTAGTGTGACAATCAAGAATAGCATAATGGGGCGACCACCAGACCATGACCAAGATAACATCGAAGTTTGTCATACTGAGTAATAACAGATCAGCCCTATTCTCAAAACCATTGATAACAATCAAACACGACCGATATACAAGGTCCACAACAAGAGAATCTCCTACGGGAGTAGAAACCTAAACGGGGGAACTCAAAGAATCCCGAGATATCCCCAGATGTGAAGCAAAATAAGAAGACACATATGAATACGTAGAGCCTGGATCAAATAATAACGATCCATCCCTATGACAAACAGGGACAATACCTGTGATGACTGGATCTGAAGCAACGGCCTCTGAACGGGCTGGAAGAGCATAGTACCTGGCCTGGCCTCCCCTTCTAGGGTGACCTAGACCTCCCCAACCTCTACCTCGGGCTTTCTGAGAAGTTGGGGTAGCAGCTGGGGCTGGAAGAATAGCTGGAGGACCCGGTGGAGCACGTGGGGCCTGATAAGTCTGAGATTGTGCACCCCTCCTAGCTCTGGGGAAATCTCTGATGTGGTAAGGGTCACCACACCCAAAACAACCCCTTAGAGGACGTGGCGGCTGGTGTTGACTCTAAACTGGCCTGCTGGAATAGCCGGTGATAGCACCTCGAGCCGGAGGCACATAAGATACTGGTGGTGCATAATAAGGCTCTTGAGGTATAGGAGGAGCTGGAATACCACTGGCTGCTGGAAGAGCTGAATGAACATGGCGACTCACAAAACCCCTACTATAGCATGCTGCTGGTGCACGAACTCCCGAAAAATGACCAGTCCCTCGAGACCTCTTGGCCTCTCTCTCCTCCCTGTCCCGGGCTAACATACACTCGATCCTCCGGGTACTCATGGCCTGCTGGTAAGTGATATATGTCTCCAGATCTCTGTCCATGCAATGACACTCCTAACGAAAAGCCAGGGCGTCATCTGAAGCTAGTCCGCTGAAGTCAGGTGGGTGGTACTTCTTGTACCTCTCAAGTTGGAGTTGCTCGGACTTAGAAGTAGCTACCCTAGCATTATGCTGAACTGGATCCGCCGGGGGAAGAGGATATACTCAGGGACCTGCCAAACATGGACCCACTGCTCAGGAGTACGGGCTGCAGGAGTCTGTGCCCCTACCCCGGCCTGGGATGTAGCAGGAGCTATCGGGAGTAGTCCCGCCTGAGTCAGAGTACGGAAAGCGCTCATGAACTGAGCCAAAGTCTCCTGGAGGGCTGGAGGAATAGTAGGGACCTCCTGTGCCCCTCCAACTACAGCTGTTGGGGGCTTCTCTGTCCCTGCTCTTGCCGGTGCTCGGGCTGCACGGCGTGCTCGTCCTCTACCCCTGCCCCTGCCTCTGGTGGCTCTGGATGGGGGCTCGGGTGCCTGATCATCAGTACGTCCGGTACGGGTCCGCACCATCTGTGAGCAAGAGTAGAATAGAGTTTTAGAATTTGGATAACAGTAACTAGCACGACAAGGAATTCCAAGTAATATGATTGTTCTTAACAGTTACATAGCCTCTCGCAGATAGACACGGACATCTCCGCACCAATCTCAAAGTGCTCTATACAACGTAAGGAAATACATAAATAATCTATCTAAGTCTGGAGTAGAAGTTGACTGAAGGACTCTGCGGACGCGACAGAATTACCTTTCGGTCTTCTCAAAGCTGTTGCTCGGGCCCCTTGCCACGAAATGAGGTGCCGGTACCTGGATCTACACAAGGAAAACATGTGCAGGAAAGGGCATGAGTACACAACAAATTGGTACTCAGTAAGGGCCAAGCCTAACCCCAGTTGAGTAGTGACGAGGTCAGGTTAAGGCTCTACTGCATTTTTATAGTAAAAATAGTTTAAAATTGAACAGAGAGATATAATAAGCTAAGGAAAAACAGTAGAAACAATGAGCTAAAAGAAAATAGCAACAGGGAGCCCTCGGCTCAGCACAACATATCTCACAGTAAGGAATATGCAATGCAATACAAGGGGAAAGCTCCCGGAATCTCGTTCGTAGTCCCAATTTAAATATGCAATGCAGTATGAATACCAGATACAAATTTATTTAAATAGTTCAGGAAAAATCACAGGCAAGAATAGAGATATAACTACCTAAACATGGTGCACATAGTAACAACTAGGGGAAGTTCAAGTATAACAGGTAGACATGCTCCTTTCTAATCTAAACTACATAGTTAATACATGAAACAGTGAAATAGGAAAGAAATGATTTATGTCATGGAAGGAAAAGTGGAGTTTTAGAAACAATGGCCCGTGTACGTACTCGTCATCTCACGTACACGATGCCCAAACAACAAAAAAAGTATTAAAAAAGCCTAAGGGGAAGTCCCCAACAAAGTTAGGCAAGCCACTTACCTTAACTGCGCTACTCAACACAAAACCACGCTCTTACCACAAGTATCCGACTCCGAATGGCCCAAATCTATTCAATTCGATTGCATAATGTAAATATCACTTTAAGGAATCAAAATAGCTAATACGTTCAAAGCTAATACGCGAAATTAGGAAAATTGCCCAAAAAGTCCCCCGGGCCCACGACTCGGAATCAGGTAAAAATTATAAATTCCAGACACCCATTCACTCACGATTCTAACCATATAATAACTACTCAAATCGGATATCAAAATCCCGATCAAAACTCAAGAATTTGGCCTAGGAAGGTTATCCAATTTTTCCCAATTTCTCCACCAAAATTTTGAATTAAAGGGGTAGATTAAAGACTATAATTATGGAAATTAGTTTAAACCGAGTAGGAATCACTTACCTAAACTACCCAGGTGAAAATCTCCCCAAAAATTGCACTTTCCCGAGCTCCCAGCTTCAAAATATGAAAAATGGTTCAAACCCTCGATTTTGGGTATGTAATGTTCTGCCAAGTTATTCTTCAGTGCGATCGCGGATTTCCAGTCGCGATAATGGAGAGTAATCCACACACGCCACTCTTTTCCTCTACGGGAACGCAGGGTCCTACTCGCGATCACGGACCTCAACCAACTCAACCTACGTGATCGCGGTTGGCTTCACGCGACCGCTTAGAGTAACACTCAAATCCCTGCTACCTAAGACTCCTCTATGCGAATGCACACATACCCATGCGAACTTACAGGTCAAGACTGCCCAACCTATGTAATCACAAACCTTATTACGCGATCGCATATAACAAAAATCTGCCTGCCTCAACTTTACTCTACGCGATCGCGGATTCATCCACGCGATCGCAATGAATAAATGACTGCTGCTGAAAAACCATTAAACTCCCAAAGGCTAAAAATGCCCGTTTGAGCATCCGAAATACACCCGAGGCCCCCAGAACCTCAACCGAACTTACCAACCAGTCCTAATACCTCATTCAAATTTATTTGAGCCTTCAAAACACATCCCATAACATCAAAATCATCAATTATGCATGGATTCAAGCCTAAAGACTTATGAAATTTTGAAATTTCACAAACGATGCCGAAACAAGTCAAAACTGATCCGAATGACCTCAAATTTTCAGCATAGGTCATAAATGACACTACGGACCTGTTGCCACTTCCGAAATTCCATTCCGAGCCCGATATCAAAATTTCACCTATCGGTTGAAATCGCCGAAATCGTAACTTTTTCCAATTCAAGCCTAAATCTACTACAGACCTCGAAAACCCATTCTGAACACGTTCCTAACCTCAAAATCACCCAACGGAGCTAAAGGAGTCGACAAAATTCCATTCCGGATCCGTCTTCACACAGTTCCAACTACGGTCCGATTTCTCAAGCTTAAACTCACATATAAGAACTATGTGTCGAAACTCTCCGAATTTCACAACTTAATGTTCCTAAAAGTCCCAAAAGCAGAAATAGACATGGGGAAAGCAGTTATTAGGGAATTGGGGCACTAATTCTCAAAACAACCTACCGGGTCATTACAATGTAGATAGGTTATGGGTAGGTCGGGGCCCTGTTCCGATCACAGTGCATCTATCAGTAGAGGCTTGTAGACATATCCTGTCAGTTAGTGCAGTATGTTGGGCTTGTAGGACATGTACGTATATTTTGTTGGCTTGTCAGTTGTAGTAAGTATGACGGCCTTGTCGGCCCAGCTTTATGTTGACATTAGTCAGCGTTAGTCTTCATTTAGTTTTATATTTGCATCGCACATTATCTTGTTATGTGGCCCATAGACAAAGTATGATAGTACATGTTGATATTCTCGTAGTCGCAAGTGGTACGCAAGGGTAGGTGGGCACTGGGTGTCGGTCTCTCCCCGAGGCTCGGGGCGTGACAAAAGTGGTATCAGAGCAGTTCTGTCCTAGGCAGTCTACAAGCCATGTCTAGTAGAGTCTTGTTTATAGATGTGTGGTGCACCACATTATATAAGCATGGGACTACATGTCATTTAGGAGTTGGTTACCCTTTTTAAAAATCTAAATCGTGTTGTAGCAATGAGTTATAGGAAATTTGAGTTAAACTTACGTGTTGACATTTGCATGCACAAATGATGGTAACTAGGGAGACTACGGCTAGCCAGATGAGAGAAACAGCAGTAGGTGATGGGACTAGCAGGGTACCCCCAGCAGATGGGGCCCAATCGAAGTCACAGGGAGAGACCCCTCCCTAGCTATTGCCGGCTCCTCGACCACCTGAGGAGACCCCTATGGAGACTGCACATCGAGTTCCCCCTTCGCTTCCATTAGATCAGGACTTGAGGAGTGCGGTGCATTTGTGGGCACAATTGATAGCTACCCAGCAACAAGCTAGGGCATCCGCTAGTGCAGGACCTTCTGAGGGATATGGGAGTTCAAGGGTCCGAGAGTTTATTGCTTTGAATCCCCAGAGTTCACAGGGACAGATCTGAGTGAGGACCCGCAGGATTTCATAGATCAGCTTCACAGTATCTTTCGGGTTATAAATGCCACGGAGAAAGAGGAAGTTGAGTTAGCAGCTTTTTGACTTCGAGATATAGCCATCCTTTGGTACGAGGGATGGGAAAGGTCCAGGGGACGTGATACATTTCCAGCTATTTGGGAAACTTTTTCAGATGCCTTTCTTGACCAGTACTTACCACAAGAGATTCGACATGCTCGACTCGTCCAGTTTCTAGCCCTCAAGCAGGGCAATATGAGTGTTCGAGAGTATAGTCTCTGTTTTGACTCATTGGCCAGATATGCACCATCCATGGTTTGGACTATGCGGGATAGAATCCACAGATTTATAGCAGGGTTGGCCCCAGAGTTGACCGAGGCATGTGCCACTGCTGCATTACAAGATAGTATGGATATCTACCAGATTCAGGCATTTGCTCAGAATATAGAAAGGGCAAGGCGTCGGCAGCAGGGTACGGAGAGGACTGAGTCAGGGCAGTATAAGAGGATGAGATTTGCAAGGTCTCAGGAGCAGTCTCAGCGTAGTTACAGGCCCCAGTACTTTGAACGGCCACCTAGACCTCCTCCACCTCAGCTACAGGGGTACAGGTATGACCGCTATACTCAGTCAGGACCAGGTGAAAGCTCCCAGGCATCAGGTTTGAAGTGACAGCGAGGTTTGGGGAAAACATGGCCATTCCCGTTGCGGTGTGCCATCTGCAATAGAGGACACTTGAGGCAATGCCGAGCCGATTCCGATACTTTTTATACATGTGGACGTCTAGGGAATATGATGCGAGATTGCGCAAATAGAGATTATGGGGGTATGACGCAACCATCAAATTCAACAACAGGATCAGCTATGTCCGTGCATCCTTCATAGCGTGAGTCTCACTCTTCGGCTGGTAGAGGTCGAGGCAGAGGTAGAGGGTCCAGTTCAGGTGGTAATCAGAATCGTATCTATGCGCTAGCAAGTCGACAGGACCAAGAGTCCTCACCATACGTTGTGACAGGTATATTGAACATTTGTTCTCACGATGTATATGCCTTGATAGACGTAGGATCTACTTTATCATGTATTACCCCATTTGTCTCAAGGAAATTTAGTATAGTTCCTGAAATGCTAAGTTATCCTTTTGCGGTATCTACACCGGTCAGAGAATCGATTATCCCTAGACGCGTTTATTGAGGTTGTACGCTATCAGCTTGTGGTCGTCAGACCTCAACCGACCTAGTTGAGCTAGAAATGTTGGATTTTGATGCTATCATGGGCATGTACTGGTTGGCAGCTTGTTATGCCACACTTGATTGTCGAGCAAAGACAGCCAGATTTCATTTTCCGAGTGAGCCAGTCCTTGAATGGGTAGGTAATGACACCCAGAGGTAGGTTTATTTCCTATCTAAAGGCAAGGAAAATGATAGCAAAAGGGTGCCTTTATCATATTGTGTGAGTTAAAGATGCGAATGCTGAGATACCTACACTTTAGTCTATTCACGTAGTCAAAGAGTACGCGGATGTATTTCCAGATGAACTTCCAGGTTTTCCTCCAGAGCGAGAGATTGATTTTGGCATCGATTTGCTTCCAGGAACGCAACCAATATTCATCCCTCCGTATAGAATGGCACCTGCCGAATTAAAGGAGTAAAAGATTTACTGGATAAAGGTTTCATCAGACCCAGTACCTCACATTGGGGTGCACCGGTATTGTTCGTACGGAAGAAAGACGGCTCGCTAAGGATGTGTATCAATTATAGGCAACTGAACAAGGTAACTATTAAGAATAAGTATCCACTTCCAAGGATAGAAGACTTGTTTGATCAGTTGCAGGGAGCTAGGTGCTTTTCAAAGATATATTTGAGGTCGGGGTACCACCAGGTAAGAGTTCGGGAGAAAGATATTCCCAAGACAGCCTTCAGGACCCGATATGGCCACTTCGAGTTCCTTGTCATGTCTTTCGGGTTGACGAATGCACCTGCCATTTTTATGGACTTGATGAATAGCCTATTTCGGCCATATTTAGATCTGTTTATGATAGTATTTATTGACGATATTCTAGTTTATTCACGTTCCGAGGATGAGCATGTGGACCACTTGGGAGCAGTACTCCAACCCCTCCATGATAATTGTATGCTAAGTTTTCTAAGTGTGAGTTCTTGTTGAAGTCCATAGCATTATTGGGGCATATTGTATCCGGCGGAGGTATAAAGGTAGACACTTAGAAGATTGAGGCTGTGAAATCCTGGCCTAGACCTACCACTCCGACAGAGGTTCGTAGCTTTCTAGTCTTAGCAGGATACTATCGGAGGTTCGTAGAGGGTTTTTCTTCTTTTTCATCACCATTAACGAAGTTGACGCAGAAGGCAACCAAGTTTCAGTGGACAGAGCCCTGTGAGCAGAGTTTCCAAGAGATTAAGAACGGGTTGACCTCAGCACCAGTTCTAGAACTTCCAAAGGGTCCAGATGGTTGTGCCATGTATTGTGTTGCCTCAGGTGTCGGGTTAGGATGTGTCCTAATGCAACATGGGAAGGTAATTTCGTATGCTTAAAGGCAGTTAAGGAAGCACAAACAGAATTATCCGACCCACGATCTTGAGTTAGCTGCGGTTGTCCATGAACTTAAGATATGGCGGCATTGTTTTAATGGTGTTCATGTTGATGTATTCACAGATCATAAATGCCTGCAATATATCTTCAAGAAAGAAAAGTTGAATTTGCGACAGAGGCGATGGCTTGAGTTATTAAAAGAATATGATGTTAGCATTCTCTACCATCCAGGGAAAGTTAATATGGTAGCTGATGCCTTAAGTTATCGATCCATGGGTAGCTTAGCACATGTAGAGGCCGAGAAAAGACAATTAACTATAGAGATTCATCAATTGGCTTGTTTGGGGGTTCAGTTAGTAGACTCTGGCAATGGTGGATTTGTACTCCAAAATACTGCAAAATCATCTCTCATAACTGAGGTAAAGGAAAGGCAGTACGAGGACCCAGAGTTAGTCCAGGTGAGAGAGCGAGTTCCGAAGCAGAAGAAGCCATTGTTAGAGCACAAGGAAGATAGGGTTATAATATACAGGGGTCGTCTGTGTTTTCCAGATGTAGCAGGGCAACGAGACAAGATTATTTCAGAGGCACATTATTCATGGTATTCCATTCACCCTGGGTCGACGAAGATGTATCATGACATTAAGGATGTGTATTGGTGGAACGATATGTAGAGGAACATTACTGAGTATGTCGCACAATGCCCTAATTGCCAGCATTTGAAGATAGAGCACCAGAAACCCAGAGGGATAATGTAGTCTATAGAGATCCCAACATGGAAATGGGAGACGATAGACATGGACTTTATCACAGGTTTAACTCGTTCTCATCGTAAGTTCGATTCCATATGGGTGATAGTCGATAGGCTCCCGAAATCAGCTCATTTCTTATCGGTCAGATCTACATATACAATAGAAGATTATGCAAAATTATATATTAAGGAGATAGTGCAACTACACAGAGTACCAATATCTATTATATCTGACCGTGGGGCCCAGTTTACAGCGCATTTTTGGAGGTCATTTTAGAGAGGTCTAGGAACTCAGGTAAATCTCAGCACAATTTTTCATCCACAAACTAATGGGCAAGCCGAGCTCACTATTCAGGTGCTCGAGGATATGTTATGAGCATGTGTGTTGGATTTTAAAAGAACTTGGGATGAACATCTACCTCTTATCGAGTTTTCATATAATAACAGTTACCACTCCAGTATCCAGATGGCTCCGTACAAGGCTTTGTATGGGCGTAAGTGCAGATCTCCTATAGGGTGGTTTGATGTTGGAGAATCTAGGTTACATGGGCCAGACCTAGTCCAGCAGGCCATAGAAAAAGTAAAGCTCATCCGGGAGCGATTGTTGACAGCTCAGGGTCGTCAGAAGTCATATGCTGATGTGCGGCGACGAGATTTAGAATTCGGGGTTAATGAGTAGGTATTATTAAAGGTGTCACCTATGAAGGGTGTGATGAGGTTTGGCAAGAAAGGAAAACTTAGCCCATGGTATATTGGGCCTTGTAGGATCATTCAGAGAGTGGGCCAAGTAGCTTATGAGCTAGAATTGCCCTCTGAATTGGAGTATGTCCATCTAATTTTTCACGTATCTATGTTACAAAAGTGCACTGGCGATCCTACCCGAGTGGTGCCCACCGATGATGTACATATTACAGAGGACTTGTCATACGAGGAAATTCCGGTTGCTGTTTTAGACCGACAAATCCGCAAGCTACGAATAAGGAGGTAGCCTCCGTGAAAGTACTTTGGAGAAACAACAATGTGGAAGAAATGACTTGGGAGGCCGAAGAAGACATGAAGTCTAGATATCCCTATTTATTTCCTCCTCCAGAGAAGGGTCTGACTGAGATGTCATAACCTCAAGGTACGTGTACGAATTCTTGTGTTAGCTATTGGTCGTGTGAGGCCATCTTCGTTATTAATGATTGTGGTCCTATGTGGCGTTAAATTATTGGGTTTCTACATGAAGAGTTTGTAGTAGCGTTGTTACAAAGGCGACTCTTCCAAGGTTATATAGATCCCGGAGAGTTAAACATTTGAGGACAAATGTTTCTAAGGGGGGAAGGATGTTACATCTTGCGTTTCATACGCTAAAAGTTTGGTCTTCAGTCAATTGACATAGACTCGGGGATGAGATTATCTTGACGTTAACGTATTTACGCTATTTATATCAAGTGATAAATAAGTGTCATGAAGGATAAAGGGTACACAAATTAAAGAAAATGAGTTTCGTTGAAAGTGGCCAATTTGGGATAAAATACGGGTCGAGCGATAATACCCGGTAATTAAGGACTAGTACCATGCAAGGTACCATATGACTACGGTAGTATAATGTATATATCTATCTATCTATATATATATATATATAAAGTATATTAAAAATAAGTAGAATTTTAAGTAATTTGTGACATTTTTTTTAAATTATGTGGGTAATTGATTAATTACCGGGTAATGGAACATTACCTAGTTAACTAATAAGTGGATAGAAATTAATAAATTACACGTGGTAAGAAGCCACAAACCTAGAAATGACTAAGTAGTCATTTATGCCTAGGTGGCTACCTAAGAATTAAGTGGGAATTAATGAGTAAGAAAACAAGACATCTAACAAAGCCTTGTTACATTTGCATATTATACGGGTTTTTTCCTACTCCAAGTATGTTAAGGCTAAGCCCTTATTTCATTTTGCATGATGTCGTCATTACACAAGTTTGATAACGAGGCATAAAGAATAATTCATATCCCTGAATTTACGAATATTTTGCTAGTCTCGCAAGTTACGTATATTTTTCTAGTTTTGTAAGTTACAATATTCTCTTTATCGGGACTTCATATTCATTTGAGTATTTCCTTTTTTCTAGTGAAGAGAGCAGAGAATTTATATATATAGTATTACAGTATTTTCATTACCATCAAGCTATAATCGATGGGCAGGCTCTTATTGGCAACCTCTGATCAGATGGTAAGTTATATATCGAGCCTACTGTGGCCGAGCACCTATGAGGAAGCCCAGTTGACCGAGATACAGAACCTAGTATGGCTGAGCGCCTATGAGCGAGCCTACTACGGCAGAGCTGTTATATATTACCGAGCCTTATAGGACCGGACAACTATTTTACTTATTATATTGAGAGAATTGAGTCAGTATCCGTAGGTAAGCATATGTGGAGATTATCAGTTCAGTTTTAGCTTTCTGTATACTGCCTTACATACTCAGTACATTATTTTGTACTGACATCCCTTTCTGGGGGTGCTACATTTCATGCGTGCAGGTTTAGACAGACAAACGGGTAGACCTCCTCAGTAGGCGTTGCCCGAGTTCACCTTTATCAGTAAGCTCCCCGTCCTTCGGAGTTTTCGGGTCTAGAAGTTTTATGTACATCTCGTGTATATTTGTAGATAGGTTATGGGTAGGTCAGGGCCCTGTTCCGATCACAGTACATCTATCAGTAGAGGCTTGTGGACATATCATGTCGGTTAGTGCAGTATGTTGGGCTTGTAGGCCCTGTACGTATATTTTGTTGGCTTGTCAGTTGTAGTAATTATGACGGCCTTGCCGGCCCAGCTTTATGTTGACATTAGTCAGCGTTAGTCTTCATTTAGTTTTATATTTTTCATCGCACATTATCTTGTATTGTGGCTCATATACAAAGTATGACATTACATGTTTAGAATCTCATAGTCGCAAGTGGTACGCAAGGATAGGTGGGCACTAGGTGACGGTCTCTCCCCCAGGTTCGGGGCATGAAATTCTATTTCCTTTAGCTGTGTTGGTTTTCGGTATTTTCATCTGAACTCTTAGGATTGGTAATTCTGAACATCACTGGCTTATTTCTTGAGGTTATAGCTATTATTTTCAATTGACTGCCTTATTTCGTTATGTATTTCCTTTTCTGTCTTTATTATATACCACATACAGGTTGTAGTGTGAGTGACCTGCCTTAGCCTCGTCACTACTTTGTCGAGGTTAGGCTCGGTACTTAGAGAGTTCATGGGGTCGATTGTACTCATACTACACTCTACACTTCTTGTGCAGATTCTGGCATTGGTCCCAGCCATCTGTGAGTTGTTTTAGCTTGGATTTGATTTGGAGACTCGAGTTAGTTCTGCTGGCGTACACAAACCTTGAAGTCCCCTTCCATTTCCTCTCGTGTACTGTTATTTTTTCGTTCAAGACTATTATATTTATTTCAAACTCTATTTTGTAGAAACTCTAGAAGCTCGTGAATTGTGACTCCATATCCGAGTTATAATTAGATATTAAAAATGTTTACGTTATTTCACACTCAGTAATAATTGCAGTCGATTTAATTGTTTTTACTTCTCGTAATTGATTACAATTGTCTTAAGATCCTCTAATGTTGGCTTGCCTAGCAAGTGAAATGTTAGGTGTCACACCTCCTTTTTCCGACACAGGGTTGGATACGGGAGTTTTTCCAATTAAAGTGACATTATTCAAGTTTGGGATTTATCTTAGTTTTCAGAGTCGCCACCCGGATTTTTTACGGTGTTCCGGGACACCATTTATTTATTGAAATCCCAAACCGAGGAAAGTTTGACTCTGTTTTAATTTGTCTGCGCACCAGAAATCCGAGTAAGGAATTCTGTTAACCCGGGAGAAGGTGTTAGGCATTCCCGAGTTNATTATTTACATATTTTTAAATCTATTGTGCATCTTAGCCTTTTTCACTTTTTAGCCGCTTTTTAATACTTATGGAATTATTTTAATACAAGTCACGATGACGTGCACTTGTTATTTTTGGACACGTTGCAAACCGCGCCACATGAAATGTACCCGCGATTCACGACGCGCTTATTTAATTAATGTTTTGAGTTAGAGTCGGGGATATGAGTTGCCACACCCGAATTGATTACATGGTCATGACTATGGTCATGATGAGTAAGAGAAATGCCTATAATTATTCTCTAAAGTTTTGGAATCTCTACCTAACAGTAGTAGTTTGACTTACG
>ML376329.1:0-15579 GCA_005239525.1 Nicotiana knightiana | reverse complement strand
GGGGGGGGGGGGGGGATAAATGGTTATTTTGTAAATAACAAACGACTATTTTGGTAGAGGAAACAACTAGTTTTTAAATGCCCAAACAGTCAGAATTTTTTTTTTAAATTTATGGCCGTTGTGACCATTTAGGCCCAGTAGGACCGGTCCGGTCTTAAACGGTCCCGGTCTCGCAGGTCGACCGGCCCAGAAGACTGGCCCACCCCCAGGTCCCGATTATAAACGGTTCAGCCCGTTTAGGCCTAGAGCCCACATGGGTCGCATTCCCGGGCCGGTCCTACCGGTCCACTTGTCAGCCTTAGCGCTTAATGGGAGTCTGAATCTATATTATGTAGATCTCAACCCAATAAGTACATCTACCTTTTCACTTTTAAAATATAAATTTTTTCATTCAGATACACTATTTGAAACTTTATTACCAAAACTATTCATGTTTTATTATTTATCCGACCTACACAAGTTTTATCTACAAAATATATACATTTCACCTTAAAAGATTCCCAATCCATCATTAGTGCCTTCAATCAAGGGATTTAGTTACGCCCTTTTCCTTTTTATTTTCCTCTTCTCTTTCCTACGGATATCACATTTGAAATAACCACTCTCTGGATCTTCTCAGTTTACTTACTTTTTTTCTTAGCCCAATTCTTGCTTCTACTTGTATCAATGCCTCTAAACTTTTGGAAGTTTATCTACAATCATTAATAAAATCTTTATAACTTTCATTTTTTTATTGTACTGTCTCTATTTTTGTATAACCAAATTGTCCTGTCTTTATTTTTTAATTTATGCTGTCAATGCTCCTTTTTTCGTCAGCTTTTTAGCATCCACAATTTGATGCTCACCTTGGGGTCCCGACCACAATCTTCCATCATATCAACTTTTGATTTTATTGTTCTGTTATGACTTGCACAAACATTGATCCACTAGTCACACTGAGATAGCTATAGGTTGATTAGAAAATTATGATAACTCATTGATTCATCTGGTATATAAATATATGATTATATGATTCGTTTCTAAGTTTACTAGATCGAAAATTTATAACATTCAAAAACGTATAGACCCAATGTCACATTCAGTAAAGATTTATGATACGTATATAGGATGTACTCATTGTGTCCGAGCCTGCCCCATCGATGTATTAGAAATGATATCTTGGGACGGTTGTAAGGCTAAACAAATAGCTTCTGCTCCACGAACAGAGGATTGTGTTGGTTGTATTATAAGGCTGATGCAAGAGTAATACACTACTAAATAATACAGACACAAGTCTTTTGACATGAGAGATTTTGGTTCAACAAGACAAATTATCCTCATGAAAATTATTCGAGATTTGGGTTTATAGTAGGTCTGATGGAAAAACGCATTTCGTTCAATATTTGATATTTTTATACTAATTATACAATATGTCCTTTGTATATTTTGTATCTGATTTATACATAGTAAAAATAAATTTTATACAACTAATTATATATTATACAACTTACCTACAATTTTTATACATTATTTCTACCCGGTTATATACAACTACAATAACATACAACTTAAATATAATTTTTATACAATATTCTTCAACTTTTATACAATAGTTAAATAAAAAAAAATATAAACAACATAATACAATTTTTCTACAATTTTACTACAACTTTACTACAATATCACAAGTATAATGTATGCTATGTCTTCTTCTTCTTCTTCTTCGAGTTTCAATATGAAATTTAGCCAAAATCAAGTCTAATTTCACCAAAACACCCTCAAATTTGAGATATAAACTCCAAACGATGTTCCTACTTATTTGCAACAATACCTAATCCAAACAAATACTGGTTTTTGAAAATCCAAATTCGAATTCAAAGCTTCAAATCTTTTTAATGGATGTCAATGGTGAAATTGTTGCTCTCTTTTCCTTTGCTCTACATTACTGAAATTAGAGATTGAGAGATAGAAAGAGACGTAGAAAGAGTGAGTGCGAGAGAGAGAGCGCGCGCAGGAGGGAGAGAGAATAAGGATGAGAAATAATTAACTTTTAATATAAAGGGATACTCATTTAATTCCTAAAGTGTATATAATTGGTAAATTTGTATATATAATGTAATTAAATTGAAATTTGAGTAGGGAGGGTAATAAAATTTCAAATAGTGTATAAGAATATAAAAATTCCTACATTCAAATAGTAACTTAATATATTGGGAGAATTACGCTCCTTCACTTGGCCCAACAGTCCATTAGAAAATGACCCACGTTTGAAGCCCTTACCTGATATAACCTATAACTTTCATACATTATTTCTACCCAGTTATATACAACTACAATAACATACAACTTAAATATAATTTTTATACAATATTCTTCAACTTTTATACAATAGTTAAATTAAAAAAAATATAAACAACATAATACAATTTTTCTACAATGTTACTACAACTTTACTACAATATCGCAAGTATAATGTATGTTATGTCTTCTTCTTCTTCTTCTTCTTCTTCTTCGAGTTTCAATATGAAATTCAGCCAAAATCAAGTCTAATTTTCATCAAAACACCCTCAAATTTGAGATATAAACTCCAAACAATGTTCCTACTTATTTGCAACAATACCTAATCCAAACAAATAATGGTTTTTGAAAATCCAAATTCGAATTCAAAGCTTCAAAGCTTTTTAATGGATGTCAATGGTGAAATTGTTGCTCTCTTTTTCTTTGCTCTACATTACTGAAATTAGAGATTGAGAGATAGAGAGAGACGTAGAGAGAGTGTGAGAGAGAGAGAGAGCGCGCAGGAGGTAGAGAGAATAAGGATGAGAAATAATTAACTTTTAATATAAAAGGGATACTCATTTAATTCCTAAAGTGTATATAATTGGTAAATTTGTATATAGAATGTAACTAAATTGAAACTTGAGTAGGGAGAGTAATAAAATTTCAAATAGTGTATAAGAATATAAAAATTCCTACATTCAAATAGTAACTTAATATATTGGGAGAATTAAGCTCCTTCACTTGGCCCAACAGTCCATTAGAAAATGGCCCACATTTGAAGCCCTTACTTGATATAACCTAAATTGTACATAATCTGAAAATTACTTTTTATCAGTTAGCCCACCCCATTTAATTATTTTTTTCTTTTCTTCGTTCTTCTTCTCCCTGCATCACGACTTTACACCCCAGAATCTCTTTACCATTAAATTTATTCTTGAATTCTCCTCCAAGATTCAAAGATGATAACCACTATTTAGATGAGAAGAAAAAACACTACGAAAAAGAATTTTTTTTTTTTGGAGTCATATGAAGATCACTTCCTCCATTGGAATGGAGAGACTGTGAGGTTCACTTGGTAGGTTGTTGGGTCATCAAACTAAAAAGAAGATGTTGGCATTGTCTTAGTCTTATCCTCAGAAATTGCATTTTTGTGTAGTTTTGTCTAATATATATATATTGCATGTACGGTATATTATATACTTGGTAATTATACATACACAATATATGTATATTAATGCAAATGTAAATGGCTTATTAACTACATATACAAATATATTATATGCATGTAAGTAATATATGTGATATAATCTATTTATATACGTATATAAAATAAACATATACCGTTAATATATATTGACCTTATGGTCTGGCACTCTTCCGGACCACGCGTATAGTGGAAGCTTAGTGCACCATACTGCCCTTTATATACCGTCAATATATCATATTTAAAGGATATGATTTTTGAAACTGATTTTAGCAGATTGTTATTGATGGTCTTTATATAATGTTTACTTTATTTTCACCCAAAAAAAAAACAATCGAAAAAGTTGACTTATGAGTGAAGACACTACTCTTAGAAGGAATAAAACAAATGCCGAAAAGATGATGTGAGATTATTATTAGGAAATGAGTGATTGTTTTGATAAATTTTCCACTCTTTTAGGCTTAAAATATGAGATTGTTCAATTGTTTCGGCTGGTTTTGCCCTTGATATAGATAGGAGAAAACCTTTTGTTGCATGTAATTTAAATTTGCAAATGATTGTAATAAATGTAATATATTCTTATAGGCCTTGGAGTTATGAAAATTTCCCGCTGTGTCCATGAGAATATGTGTGGAGGTCATGCCCCGTGGCCAAGATCCAAGACATGCCCAAATTCATTGTATTATCATTACATGTCCTATTTGTGTGTTTGTACAAATAATATGTTTAACCAAAAAATAAGATTCTCAGTCAAAACTTATTTTTAGAAGAACTCGAGTTACTGATAATAAAGAAATTTCGTACTTTCTCAATTATATGAAAGGAAATAAACATAACAAGAAATATAGAAATAATTGATTGAAAGCAAAAGAAAGTGATTGTATTCCAATAAGAATCAGAACGTGTCCTTACAAGTAAAATTCTCCTCCCTTATACAGAGGTTTACAAATATAATATTTCCTTCCTTTTATGTCTGAGTCATTATGAGCATTAATGACATTAATGAGCCGTTATAATTGGAAATCGTAACCGTTCATGAAGATTTTGTAACGATTCTGATTCTCTTTCCTCATAAATTGGAGGTTCGTGAATCTTCCCTTTTTACTATCTTGATTCATTCTGTCCGTGTCTCTTCATTGAACAATTTAGGCTCGAGCAACTGCGTCCTTTTATCTTCGTGAGTGATTTGTTCGTACCTCTTGTGACTTGTGCATCTTTTAATTGTAACATTCCAGTTGTCATCTTCTTAGTGATCGACGTATCATGCCCTGTCAGCCACATATAATTCCACGTGTATTATTTATTTTCTACCAATACAGATAGTCCCGCCACTTGCCGAATATTCTGCAATTGAATATTTGGAAAGTGGTACGTATTCATGGCGGGAATTTTTTGCCGCGGTTTTCCATGTATCATTGTGTCTACTTCAGAACCGACGCGTCACATGTCACTTCCATTTAATGCATGTGCCACGTGATCTTCATCGATTGGGTCTGTGACTCCTCAACGATTTTTAGGGCTTTCTTGCAGCAGCGTCAATCACGAAGTGACTGTTTCATTATGACGTTTCCATCATGACCAACTTTGCATGAAGATTGCTTCTTCTTATAAATACCTCAATAAATATACACGTGGAATTATATGTGGCTGACAGGGCATGATACGTGGATCACTAAGAAGATGACAACTGGAATGTTACAATTAAAAGATGCACAAGTCACAAGAGGTACGAAGAAATCACTCACGAGATAAAAGGATGCAGTTGCTCGAGCCTAAATTGTTCAATGAAGAGACACATACAGAATGAATAAAGATAGTAAAAAGGGAAGATTCACGAACCTCCAATTAATGAGGAAGGAGAATCAGAATCGTTATAGAATCTTCATGAACGGTTACGATTGCCAATTATAACGGTTCATTAATGTCATTAATGCTCATAATGACTCAGACAAAAAGGAAGGAAATGTTATATTTGTAAACACCTATATAAGAGAAAAGAATTTCATTTGTAAGGACACATTCTGATTCTTATTGGAATACAATCACTTTCTTTTGCTTTCAATCAATTATTTCTATATTTCTTGTTACGTTTATTTCCTTTCATATAATTGAGAAAGTAAGGAATATTTTGGTTATCAGTAACCCAAGTTCTTCTAAAAATAGGCTTTGACCGAGAATCTTAATTTTTGGTTAAACAAATTGGTTCCGTTACCCGTAATCTGATAATTTTCTTACTTTCCAAATCTTTCTCTCTCACAACCAAATCATGTCAACTGTCAATGAAAACAATCAACAGGTAGAAGGAATTCCAATTCCATCACTTCAGGGATCACCACACACTTCTCGAGAAGGATCACCTGAAAGATCTGCTACTCACACGAATGAACAACATGGAGATGAGCAGACCGTTTAGCAAGATGCTGTAAGACAGTTGATCGCTGAACATGTGAATAATTATCTCCAAGCTTTTGTGAGGGGACTGTCAACTGTACCACCAACTCCTCCCCCAAATAATACTGAACCTGTGGAAATTCCACACTCAGGGCTTACTAATTCAGGAAGCGGGGGAACTCTCAATGAGTCACGTGATGGGAGACCAGGTACACCAAATAATTCTGATTTACAAACTTTACTACTAACTTTGTAGAAATAGGTGAAAGAACAAAACGACCGCATCGAGCAAATACCTGGCGTACCACCTGTGATTAAGGGAGTGGATATCGACAAATATTCGCAACAACCCTGGAAACCAAGCGCGACTCCATTGCCCATTCCCAAGAAGTTCAAAATGCCTGACATCCCAAAATATGATGGAACAACCGATCCACGTGACCATGTCACTGCATTCACCACAGGAGTAAAAGGCAATGATTTAACCAAGCAGGAAATTGAATCAGTGTTGGTCAAAGAGTTTGGAGAAACACTCACGAAAGGGGAGTTAACATGGTATTCTCTTTTACCTGAAAATTCTATTGACTCTTTTGCTGAGCTTGTAGATTTATTTATAAAAGCACACTCGGGAGCTCAAAAAGTTGAAAAAAGAATGAAAGATATCTTTAAAGTGAAGCAAGGAGATACATAATTGCTCAGAGAATTTGTAGATAGATTCCAACATGAAAGGATGATACTACCAAGAGTACCTGATAACTGGGAAGCCATAGAATTCGCAAATAATCTAAACGAAAAATGTTCAGAAGCTACGAGAAGGCTCAAAGAAAGCTTACGAGAATTCCCTACCACAACATGGAATGATGTATATAACAGGTATAGTACCAAACTGCGGATTGAAGAAGACATCGTTACTCAGTCAAAGGTTGATAAGAGAACAGGATCGGGGCAGTCAAAATCTGAAAAGAGGTTCGGTAAAAACAGGTACGAGCCTTATATGGGACCCTCAGGGCGAGACACACGTTCCAGGCTAGAATATGTATGATTTGACCATAGATTGACGAACAGAGATTCAGGTTCATCATCGTCTAGGTTCAACAAATTCGAGGGGATCAACAAACTCCTAGGAATATCAATTCAGTGGTGCAGTCACACAAGGAAAGCATTGATACAAATGAGGATTTCGTGGAAGACGTGGTAAATCAAATCTCATCTGAAAATGTATTAAAGCGAACCGATATGGATTCGATACCGGATGTAATTCAAGAACAAGAAGAGAATGAAAACATCAAAACAACAATTGAAGAGCTTGAAGCTGTTGTGATATTCAATTAATGGCCAGATCAAAAAGTTTATATTGGAGCAAAGCTGAGACCAGGAATGAGAGGTAAGTTAGTTGAATTTTTAAAAGCTAATATAGATTGTTTTGCTTGGTCACATTCAGATATGACAGGTATACCTCCGGAGATGATGACTCATAAATTGAATGAAGATCCATCATAAAGCAAAAGAAGAGGAAGCAAGGTTCATTCCAAAATCAAGTGATTCATGATAAGGTACAAAAACTCTTAAAGATTGGTTCAATATGTGAGGTAAAATATCCTAATTGGTTAGCTAATACTGTGGTAGTTCCAAAAAAGAATGGTAAATGTCGAGTTTGAGTATATTATACTAATCTAAATAAAGCTTTTCCTAAAGATTCATTCCCTTTACCGCGTATAGATCAATTAATTGATTCTACCGCAGGTCATGAGCTGTTGAGTTTTTTAGATGCGTATTCAGGTTATAATCAAATAAAAATGGATCCTTTAGATGAAGAAAACACTTCATTTATTACGGACAGGGGGACTTATTGTTACAAAGTCATGCCTTTTGGTTTGAAAATGCTGGAGCCATATATCAAAGGTTGGTGACTAAGATGTTTCAAGAACACCTGATAAAGACTATGAAAGTATATATTGATGATATGCTAGTCAAATCTGCACGAGCGGAAGATCATTTTCAAAATCTTTCAAATACCTTCGAGATCCTCTGCAGCTATAATATGAAATTGAACCCAGAAAAGTGTGCCTTCGGCTTAGATTCAAGTAAGTTCTTAGGTTTTCTTGTATCTAATAGAGGTATTAAAGTAAACCCTGCACAAATCAAATCTATTAAAGAAATTACATATATACTCACGAGCAAAAAAGAATTACAAAGATTGACAGGTAGGATAACAGCTCTGGGAACATTTATTTCTAAGTCTTCGGAGAAAAGCTTCAAATTCTTTTCAGTGCTAAAAATGCAACATCAGTTCGAGTGGAATGAAGAATGCCAACAAGCCCTCAAAAATTTGAAGGCATACTTGTCAAATCCTCCTTTGCTGGCTAAACCAAAAGATGGTGAGAGGTTGTTCGTTTACCTCGCAGTTTCAAAAATGGCTGTAAGTGTAGTTTTGATACCAGAAGACAAAGGTAAATAATTTCCAATTTATTATGTCCGTAAATATTTGTTGGATGCTGAGACTAGATATCCTCATTTAGAAAAACTTGCTTTAGCATTAGTTATGGCATCTAGAAAGTTGAGACCTTACTTTCAATGTCACCCTATTTCTGTAATAACTGCATATCCTTTAAGGAATATTTTGCATAAACAAGAACTGTCAGGTAGATTAGCCAAGTGGGCAATAGAACTCAGTGAGTATGATATCATGTACCAATCTAAAATTGCAATAAAATCACAAGTTTTAGAAGATTTTGTAGCAAATTTTAGCACAAAGATAGTTCTTGAAGTAGAAAAGGAATTACAAATATTCACCGGATCTAATCCAGGTACGTGGACTCTATTTACTAATGGCTCCTCAAATATTAAAGGAGGAGGTTTAGGTATTGTTTTAATTCCACCTTCAGGAGAAAGTATAAGACACGCAATTAAATGTTCCCCTATTACTAACAATGAAGCAGAGTACGAAGCTGTAATTGCAGGGTTAGAACTGGCTCGGGAACTCTCCATAGAGCAAATCATGATTAAAAGTGATTCTTAGCTGGTAGTCAACCAGATACGGGGGACTTACATAGCTAGAGAGGAACGCATGCAACAATATTTGGAAAAGGCACGAGAATTGATGAGGCAATTCCAATCATGGAAGATTGTGAAAAGACCTATGGAAGAAAATGAGAAAGCAGATGCATTAGCTAATCTTGCATCAGTTGCAGAAATAACAAATGCAGAAAATGCTATCATAATACAATTGTTTCATTCAGCATTGGACCAGAATAAAAATGAGGTAAGTTTTAATAATCTAACTTGGGATTGGAGAAATGAGTTTGTTAATTTTTTGCAGTATGGAACCGTACCTGAAGGTAAAAAAGAGTCTCAGTCACTTCGACGAAAGGCTGCTCGTTACTGTTTAATTCAAGGAAATCTATATCGAAAAATGTTAGGTGGACCGTTAGCAAGATGCCTTGAACCTGCTCAAACAAAATATATGATGAAAGAAGTACATGTGGGGCATTTTGGAAATCACGCAGGAGGTAGATCTTTGGTAAAAACTCTAATTAGAGCAGGATACTACTGGACTAAAATGGAGGAAGATGCAAAAAAATTTGTAGCAAAGTGTGATAGATGCCAACGATATGGCAATAACATGCATTGCCCAGCAGAATTATTACATACAGTTATTTCCCCGTGGCCATTCATGAAGTGGGGAATGGATATCGTGGGTCCTTTACCACAAGCTAAAGGAAAGGTACGATTTTGTTAGTATTAACAAATTATTTTTTCAAATGGTTATAGGAAGGAGCTTTCAGACAGGTGCAAGAAAAGGAAGTAATGGATTTTATTTGGCGGAATGTTATATGCCGATTCAGAGTGCCAAAAAAAATCGAATGTGATAATGGCCCACCGTTTATAGGCTCAAAAGTCATAAATTTTTTTCAAAGTTAGCAAATCAAACGAATAACTTCCTCACCTTATCATCCCGTGGAAAATGGGCAAGCTGAGTCAACAAACAAGATTATTATTAACAATTTGAACAAAAAATTAGAAGAATCAAAAGGCAATTGGCCCGAGGTGTTACTTGGAGTATTATGGGCTTATCGAACAACAACAAAGACATGCACGAGAGAAACACCATTTTCACTTGTTTATGGTTCAGAAGCCTTAATCCCAGTTGAAATAGGAGAGCCAAGTACGATATTCACACAATCAACGGAAAAATCAAATGATGAAGAGTTAAGAATGAGCTTGGATTTACTCAAGCAAAGAAGAGAAGCAGCTCTAATAAGGATGACATCACAAAAGCAAATCATTAAACGATACTACGATATGAAGGCTCATCTCAGATACTTCAACATTGGGGACTTCGTTCTCAAAAAGGTTTTTCAATCAACAGAAACAACCGGAGCAGGAAAGTTGAACACAAATTGGGAAGGTCCTTATAAAGTTCAAGGTATCGCTGGGAAAGGTACTTATGAGTTAGAAACCATGGAGGGCAAGGTGTTACCTTCGAATTGGAATGTTGTTCATTTGAAGAAATATTCTTTCTAAGCAACGGAAATACCCACGGTCAGGTTTCACTTAACTACAATTTTGTTTTGTACAGTTAAATTATACTAACAATTTTAGATGATAGGCAAAAAGCTATCCCACACCAAATGATGATTTTATACCCAAAAGACACGCGAGATACAAATTATTTCCGGCCTGGGTTGCAATCTTTCTGATGGAAATAAAAAGGGTTAACCAATCATCATCTAAAAATATACCTCCGAGTCCCGTATATATTTTTCTTTTCTGGAAATGGACCACATGGAAGGAATAATCAAGTGTTCGAGATTTAATACTTCAAAGCTCTAACACTTGGGGGACTATAGAAGGCAAAGAATACTGAAAGTCAAAGTAGACTAAGGAAGACTAAAAGACTCAGAATTCGAGTCAAGCCTGGATCAACCCAAAAATCAAAAGTCAAGAGCTAATCAAGATCCAAAACACAAGCCTGATTCAAAAACCTTTGTAACAAGCTTTGATAAAGTGTAAACTCGCGGATGAAAATTATAAGATCCTACGAGTACTTAGGTTAAGGGCAAATATTAGTCATGGGTTGCAAAATATACCCTAGAATTTTGTGCAATCTGTTATAAGAAATACAGTTATGAAAGAGTTGTAGATGTTGTACAAAAAGTTACTTGAATACATATAAAGTGTTGTATAATTTGAAAGTTCAAAATACAAAACTTCCTCAAATTATTCAAGAAATCTCTTCGAAATATATATTTTCCTACTTCTTTCGTATACTTACGCCAATATGAAGTTGAGACGTCTTCTTCATTAGTGTCTATAAAATGGCCCTCTTTTATAAAAATTCATGTCTATACCAAATCAAGAAATACTAAAGCATTTTTTAATGCAAGTTAAAGAGTAAAACAGAAACTCAAACGAAATATTATATATTAAACCTGGCTAAAACTAAGTATAAACTTAGTTAAAACCAAGGTATTTGATAATAACCCCCAAAACGGAGCAGGGGTAAAAAATTGCCAACCATTCTAAAAATAAAAAAAAGAACAAACTTCCCAACAAAAGTTCAAGAAACAAACTAAGTTTTAAAAGAACACTATGAGGAAGAATCCAACGCAGTACTATTAACAACGGGAGAGGTAGAATCCCTTGCCTTTGTCAACGTGTGCCTGTTCAATTACCACCTCTGTGAGTTCCGTTGACTCGTCGGCCCCTAATGTCACTGGAGTAATTTGCACTACGTCTCTCCTAGATTGAGCAACTTCTTTCTCTCTATCTAAATCTCTTCCATTCCTGAGACTCACTGCCATTAGCTGATTTGGGTTCTGCTTCTTTGGATTGATGTTTGTTTCTGCAGGCAACGTTCCTTGAGGGCGATTGTTTAAGGCCATAGATAACTAGCCTATTTGAATTTTGATGCCCTTAATAGCCGAATCATGTGCAACCAACTTTTCTTGCATCTTTCCATTTGTCCCAATGAGTTGTTGCAACATGCCTCTGAGTTCTATCATATTACCGTCGTCTTGTCTAGTCACCTGCTGTTGGTGAGGCAGTTGGTAAGTCAACTGTTATTGGTGCTGCTGATTTTAGCCCTGCTGCCTTTGATAGGGCACAAATTGGCCTTGTGGTCGTTCTCCCCTGGATTGGTATTGTATTATTGTTGGGTTGGTCTGTACTGCTGATTTTGAGGTCCCCATAGCTATCCACCTTGCCTTTGGCCTCCAAAATTATTGACGTAATTCATGTTTTCTATGAAATCCTGGCAAACATATGACTGATTTATGCAGGGAGTTCATATTCCTCCATTTGTCGTATTAACAATGTGCACCTGTTTCTTACACATCTCGTCAATTTTCTTTATCAGCATGCTCATCTAGGTCATGAGAGTGGCTATGTTTTCTGCATTTGAATTGTTTGGGTCAAGAGCAACAGAATGCACTATTGGAGTGAGTGTTGTACCTCTCGTCATCCAGCCTGAGTTTTAAGCCATCTTGACAAGAAGAATCTTACACTCTGTGAATGTTTTGCTCAAGAATGCACCCCCGACTGAAGAATCTACATTGGCCTTCAGACCGTCAGCCAAATCCATATAGAATCTCTGTCCCAACATCTGATCCAGGATGCCATGGTGTGGACACTTCACCAGCATACCCTTAAACCTCTCCCAGGTTTCTTGCAAAGTCTCAGTCGTTTTCTGCCTGAATTGTAATATCTCATCAATTTGCCTTGCAGTTTTGTTGGGGGGATAGAACTTGTTTAAGAACTGCTTGACTTGTTCCTCCCAAGTAGCAATGGATTTTATTGGGAGCAAATTTAGCCAAGCTTGAGCCTCCCCAGTCACTGAGAATGAGAACAGTATTAACTTGATTTCTTCAGGAGTCATAATCGGCTGTCTTTGAGTGACACAAATTGATAGAAAGTTCTTCAGATGTTGTTTTGGGTCTTCGATGTATGACCCGGAGAGCCCTTTATTCTGCAGAAACTGAAGCATGTTGTTGGTAATCTAAAACGTCTCGGCTTGTATTTGAGGAACTATAATTGTGGTGGCTAGGTTACAGCAGTTGGTTGTACCCAATCATAAAGAGCAGTTTCCGGCACAAGAGATGCTACCACTCTGATGTTGGGGTCAACTCGATCATTCCTATTATTCCCGTTGACGTTCTCAACATCGTCCATTTCAATATCGAGTTGGTCATTTTGTTTCAGCTGTTTGTCCTTCTTGTTAGCCCGATTTAATGCCTTGAATGCTTTCTCGGGATCTGAGAGTCCTTCAAAAAGTTCAATAGTTCTCAAGGAGCTTCTAGGCATGCACCTGAGTCACGCCACAGAAGAGTTCAAACGTGAGAATTTCAATGGAAATATTGTTTAACACCACAGAAAATTGATCTAAACTGAAAATCCTAGCAATTATTCCAAGTTGTAATAAATAAAACCCTTAGCTCCCCAGCAACGACGCTAAAATTTGATCACACCCAACTACGCCTTATTAAAAGGACTAAGTGGTCACTGTACATGTAATCCGATTCAAGAGTCCGGAGTCGAATCCCACAGGGAACTAACCTATTTACTACAACTTCTAGTAACATTAATGATAAGCTCAGACCTTTTCAGATGCAAGATTTTATTTGATAATTAACAGAAATTATTTAACTAAGGGACAATGACTATAAAAACTATCAATAAGCAAGAATGAAGTTGAATTCAATGGTAAATGATATAGGCTTATTGATTTCTCCAATTGTCGGATTAATTCCTGACACGTTAGCTATAATCTCGTCGTAACACTCTATAAAGATGATGAGTTCTTGGTTACAGTAATTATCTCTCAATCAATTACGATAATATATTAGAAGCATTCTCTCGAAATACTCTAGTTAACAATTTATACAACTCATAAATATCACACTAAAGCTTCGTTATCTCTAACCCCGCTTTTAAATTCAAGTAATTAATCTCTTAACTTACCCGAAATTGGTGTTGTTCGACAAAAATATAACCAAGTGTTCTTTCTCAAGCAACACAAGATCACTAGACACGATTAATCAAGGGCCCTTTCAATTAATCACAAGAAACACATAGTTGAACAATTATAGAATAAAAATGGCTCAATTACATCAAAACATAATCAAGATTTCATCCAACAATTGGTTCCATCAACCCTAGATGATGGGTTTAGCTACTCGTACTACTAGCCAAGATTAAAATATAAAAAGTCATAACCAACAGTGGAATTAAGAAGAAGATGATGAAAAACTCGTAGATGAATTCTTCGTCTTGCTCCTCTTATGTTCTTGCCTCCAAAGTTCTTCTAAAAACATGTATTCCCTCCTTTTGACGAGTTAGGATTCACATAGGTCAAGGTTAGTCGCCTTTGAAATTAAAAAATTAGCCTTGGCCTATTTTTTCTTAGAAGCCCGTGCGCGGCCGCGGATCAACCGCGGATCGACCACGCATTTTGCCCAGTTCACTGCCTTGCATGCACGGTCAATGCGCGGCTGCGCACCTGGAGGAATTCCTGCAGCTTGTTTTTCTTTCTTCTTTTTGATCGCGCTAACCTCCCATTGGCCTTCAATGCTCCATATTGACTCCAAAACACTCTTTAGCTTCCTCATAGCCCGTAATTGCTCCTACAAAGCATAAAGTTCTTAATTAGAGCAATTTGTTACCATTTACATTCAAATATCAATAAAGTGAAGCTAAGTTAGGGTGTAAATTATTTGTTAAACTACATAATTATAGCCTACTATCATTACATCTGCTGGATTTTCAAAAGCTCCGAAGTCACCTTTTGTTGTATTTTATTTCCAATATTTTCTATTATTCCGGGATAGTGATGTATTGTTATTTCTAGTGACTCTTAGAAAAGCTTCTGACTTGTACTATCGATTTTAGGATATTGTATCATGTTGGGATTGTCGCCTTATTATGGGAACTTCTATTTCATGCTTAATAGTTATTTGGTTAAAAATCTATAACTTAATCAGCAATTGTTAGGCTTAGGTGCCATCACGATATCCTACGGAAGGAAAATTAGGGTCGTGACAAGTTGGTATCAGAGCTCTAGGTTCATAGGTGCTATGAGTCGTAAGCGGGTTTAATAGAGTCTTGCGGATCAGTACAGAGACGTCTGTACTTATCTTCGAGAGGCTACAGAACTATTAGGAAATTCCATATCTTCCATTCCTTATCGTGCGGCATTGAGTCATCTTGAAGCATATATCGTATATTCCTTTGCACCCACTCATGTATGATATTGTGCACTCGGTATCAGCTATGCGCCGATGGTTCGTGATGTTGTGGATAAACTACGAGGGAGTCAGGGATGCTCAAAATTTGTCCCAATGTGACGATCAGACTGAGGATGCGGATGTATTGAGAAATCATTCAGTGGTTCATGTGGGATTACAACGGGTTCTGATCTCTGGTTGATAAGTACGAACTCGGGAAGGTTTAATTGGTTGCCTAGTCATCGCGATCGTGGTAAGGTCACGAGGTGAATGTTTATTTAAGGATAATTGGTGGTATTAGAGACTATGTGGTTCGTATGGGATTTCTACTCAGTGGAAAGTACATATTATCATTCAAGGAACTAGAGGAAGCGAGTTTAATTATTACGAGTTTGTGGATCATTAGATGTTGAGTCCTATGGATTCGCGCCAAGTGCGGGAGTCCACTACTGGCGATCAGATTGCAGGGTCATGTGTTATATCAATTTTTGAGCATCCCTGACT
>ML376327.1:0-95960 GCA_005239525.1 Nicotiana knightiana | reverse complement strand
ACCATCTGATCAGAGATTGCCCAATAGGGGCCTGCCCATCGATTATAGCTCGATGGTAATGAAGATACTTTTAATATTGTATATATAAAATCTCTGCTCTCTTGACTGGATGAAGGAGATACTCAAATTAAATATGAAGTCCCGATAAGGAGAATATTGTAACTTACAAAAATAGGAAAATATACATAACTTGCGAGACTAGCAAAATATACATAAATTCTGGGATATGAATTGTTCTTTATGCCGCGTTATCAAATTTGTGTAATTACGAGATCATGCCAAAATGAAAGAAGGGCTTAGCCTTAAACATACCTGAATCTTAGTCCTCAATCTTCGTATACGAGTCCATGCACCACTAAAATGTATGTCCAAATAACTATTACGATGATCTTGTAGGAACTTACAATCCTAGATAATATCATCGAGACATATGATGATATATAATTTGGCATATCAACAACTTCGTGCAGCATCCAAGATCTGTTAAATGCTCCCTTATCCTAGAAATAACTTAGCATTAGGTTCCACAATCTAAGAAACCAACAATGCACATGTGTCTATCCACAACTTTAACATTTAATTTGTTTAGTTGCTCGTAGGAAAGGAAACCAAAATCTTACAACAACCATGTCTCTTGTGGCCATGAATAACAGAAGAAAACCCTTGGTACATTTTCAATAAACAACTTATAGTCAGATTTCCAATTCATCAAACATTGCACCAAACAGGAATAGATAAGCAGCTGTGCCACTTGGCCTCTTGTTCTTAAAATGAATCAGAATTTACCTTCAGCAGATGCAATGTTTTAGTTTGAGGTGGTAACTCTATTCTTCAGTCTTGACATACTTTTCCTTTGCCAACTGCTGTATGACTCACGTAATATGTGTATGAATCACCTAATACATTTGCATGTGGCTGCCACGTGGGGTGGGGGAAATTTTAATCTTATCCAATTTATTAGTTAATTAGGTAATGTTTCATTACTCAATAATTAACTAATTACCCGCATAATTAAGAATTATCTCAAATTACTTAAAATTCTACTTATTTTTAATACACTTTATACACCGTACTATTACGGTCATGTGGTACCATATAAAATTAATACATACACTACTATTTTATTAAAACATCCATGTAAAAATATATATATTATCTTAACTTCTATTTTTCCTAATCTCATATAAAGAGTACAAATTTTTGTATACTTAATTCTTAAAATAGTAAAAAGATAACCTTCTTAATTTGAATAATGTATGTGAAACAGTAATTTTTAACATAATACCAGTAATAATATGAAATATTATTGTTAAAAAAGTGAACGGTTTAACATCAATATACTGACATTGTAAAAATTCTCTACACAACTAGGTTATTTGTTCAGTAATTGCAGGTTCTTAATAAATATTAATTGGTAATCTAGTAATAATAGTAACCAACATGCTATCACAGTTTAAAATCTGTTGATAGTGAAAAAACTTCTTCACCTGGTCAATGTATATACATGTAAATTCTTGATAAGTATAACCTAATATTATAAGTTATCTACTGATGGTGTAAAAATTATTTACACCATCAAGGGATAAAACATAAATTCATAAAGTAATAATACTAGTAAAAAGAAACAAATCTTCCTGAAACATAATAGAGTAAAACTCAAATTTTTTTACCTTTAATTATTCCTAGTGAATCCTCATCTACCACATTTCTCCATATAAATTAATTACTTGCTAACATTATATTATGACTAACTATACTAGTAACAATAAAAAGAAAACTTCGTTGAACAATAATGAATAAAACTTAAAAGCTCAAATTTTCTTGAAACATAATAGATTAAAGATAAAATTTCTACCTTTAATTAGTCCAAGAATGTCAAAGATCTAAAAGGAGGGCAACTTTTGTTAATAGAGACCCAAATTTTGGTATTTTTACGGAGGAAATTTAAAGCTGAGGCAAGACGTACCTTATTCAAATTAACCAGTTGAATCAATCTATCAAAAGGATTTTTATGTTTCACCCCATTACATTCAACTAATTGGGTTAATCATTGTGGTTAGATCACACTTTCTCATATTATGTGTATAATTTACCATATTTGAAAATAGTAATAATGGTAACTATCCAAAATCATACTTATAAAACTTTTACTAAAATACTCAACTTAAAAGAAAATACGACATTAGCATAATATCTAACTGTATCAATGTTGTTGAACTTACGGGGTGTAATATCTTTCCCTCCTTTAGAACATTCGTCCTCGAATCTTGACTATCACAGATTTATAAAATTTTCACTAGGGTCTCCTCTGTAACTAAACTAAAACCCAACCTCTATCTGGAGTCTAGACTATTCAGAACCTTTTCTACTTGAGTATTTCGTATTTTCTTTATCTTTAACTTACTTATCTTTCAATATCGCATCCTATCTTTGGTTTCTTTCATAAATTCCCTTTCACATTCCACATTCCACATTACACATTAAAGCTCTACTATAATACCTTCACCTCTGGTGCATAAAAAATCTCGCGACAATTTCATACTGACTTCTTACGACTCAGCTCTATGGCACGTTCTAGAAACAAAGAAGGGTAAAATTTCCTAAATGCCCTATAGCCTTTCATTTATAAATGTGGTGCGCAACACATTCATAAGTGAGACTCTACTAGGCACGGCTTTGTAGACTCCCTAGGACACAACCCACTCTGATACCACTTTGTCACACCCCAAACCTTGGGAGGCGTGGCTGGCACCAGGTGCCTAACTGGCCTGAGCGATCCACTCTGTAACTCATGATCGTTCGACCAAAACTAGAACATACATAGGTTGAGTTAGGTGAACTCATCCCTTTTGTAACTATCATGGGCCCACATGGCTACGACTCATAATGTATAACTATTAGTGGGCAACACTGTATCAATAAACTACCGTTCTTAAAACATGAATCCATATGGGCCGTCAAGGCCTCTGACATACTTTACAAACTGAACCTTTGTCTACAAAGCCTCTAAGATTATGTAACATCAAATAGGACATGGCACCGGCTTACCCATACATCTATAGCAAAATTCTGACACAATGACTCATAGACTCGGATGCACTCCGAATGAGTTGGAGTCTTATCAATCCTTCGTTGAATGCAAACCTCGTCTACTATGAGGGCTCGTCAATCTGATTATCTATACCTGCAGGCATGAATGCAGCGTCCCCAACAAAAGGACGTCAGTACGAATAATGTACTATGTAAGGCAATATACTGAAAGCTGAAACTGAACTGATAATATAATAACTGAAAGTAACTGGAAGTCAAAGATAATCTGGAGATATGCTTACCTGCTGAAACTGAATCAACTCTCCCAATATAGTAAGTAAAATAGTTGTCCGACCCTATAAGGCTCGTTATATATAAATATATAACTGCTCTGCCGGAGAAGGCTCGCTCATTGGCGCTCGGTGTGATGACCCAAAAGGTCATCCCGTGTAATCTTAGCTAAATCTGTGTTCCGAGGCCGTAAAAACCTCCTTATATCTCACTAGATTTGCGTGCGCATCCTGGACGTATAGCCGGGAAGCCGTTATGTGAAAAACTGATAATGTCACACCTCCTTTTTCCTCCGGTGAGGTTGGATAAGGGAGCTTTTCCAATTTAATTGACATTATTCGATTTTGGGATTATTTATTAATTTCAGAGTCGCCACCCGAATTATTACGGTGTTTCGGGACACCATTTTATTTTTTAAATCCCAAACCGAGGAAATTTTGACTCTATGATAAATTGTCTGCCAACTAGAAATCCAGATAAGAAATTCTGTTAACCCGGGAGAAGGTGTTAGGCACTCCTGAATTCCGTGGTTCTAGAACGATTGCTTAACTATTAATATTTGGCCTAATTATTTAATTATTTACATATTTTAAACCTGTTGTGCATTTTAGGCTTTTTTCACTCTTTAAACCGCTTTTAATATTTATGAATTTATCTTGAAATAAGTCACGATGTCGTGCACTTATTTGTTTTTTGATACATTATAACTACGCCACATGAAATGCACCCGTAATTACAACATATGATTTTTATTATAGTTTGAAGTTTAAGACGGGGACATGAGTTGTCGCACCCGCGTGTAGATTACGTAGTCAAGACTATGATCGTGATGGTTTTATAATACCCATTTTTGGCGATGTTCGAGTTTTCTATTTTTTTGAAAGAGCGTTTTAGAGTTAAGATCGATTAGGACGTTTATGGATTTATCTTGGACAAGTTATGATGGCGTACGCTTGTTGTTTTTGGGCACATGGCAAAAGCATCATATGAAATGCACCCGTGATTGCTATGTTATTTTAATTAGTTATTTAGAGTTAAGGTTCGGGGGCATGAGTTGCCACTCCCGAGTGTAGTTTATTGTAATTTTGGGGTAATGATCAATTTTTGTCAAGTTTCCAAAGTAAAGGTATTCATTCTACCTAAGGATTACCTAAAATGATGTTCAAAATCCTAAAGGTAACATGTTTTGTGCTATGGCTCTGTTTTAACCCAATTTTATCATTTAACTCTTTGGGCAATCCTAATTGTGACTAATTATGAAAGAAAGGAAGCTATATAATTCAATTAGAAGCATTCTAATAATGACGAGTTTTCGAAGAAATCCTAAAAAAAAAAGAAACAGAATCAATGATTTACAAATCCTAAACATCAATCATGCATTTAAGGAACGAAATAAACACACTCAACCACATTTGAAATATTCAACTAAACGATTTTGCTCAATTTCATATATACGATCTAATCCATAACTCATACATATTGAGGGAATTCGTGTGTCTACTGCTACAAGTTCGTTTAAAAGAACATCCTCTGAATTTGATGGAAATGGCAGATCCGTTTTTTTACATATCTTTCGAAATTCCTAAAAAAAAAATAGTTTTAAGGTCAATTATATGAATTTAAGAGAACAGATTCTTTCTTTGATTTTCAGGAAGTTTAACAAGGTACAAGGTGAATTAAAAAAATAATCTGCTAAGTCCAATTATCTTGAAGCAACCGAATTTTGAAATAACTGTTTCTGAAAATCTGATAAAAAAAATATTTATGAAAATTTCCATGGGGACTGATTCGAACACTAAGTCTTCTTTTGATTAAACACATATTCCTGTTTTTGAACTAAAGACAATTTTTTTTAGAGATTTCAGAAAAAATCGCCTCAAAATTCAGTTTGAACGTCATAAACTATAAAAGCTAAAGAATGAATGTACAGTCCAGACCCTTAAATTACAAGATTCAAAAGTGCATAAATAAATGAATACAGTTTGTTGAAGCAAAATACAACTTCTAAAAAAGAAATACATTTCTTATGACCATTCAAGGAAACATACTTAAAATGGGAATTCTAATTAGCCGCTCCATATCTGGATTCTTTATATTATGCATTTGCAGCTTTTTGTTCGCAATTCCTAACTATCTCAACAATAGATATGTTATACACCTTTTAGAGAAAATCTGACCATTATAGGGGTCGAATTTTTGCTCTAATGGTGTCAAATTGAAACAAAGTCTTATTATGCATTGGCTGGACTGAATATGACCATATGAGGGGTTAGACTTAAGTCCAGATGATGCTACTTCGTTTAGACTTTTATAGTCATACCTATTCTGACTAGTATTCAGTCAAATGTTTTGACCACTGTTAGCACTTTGAGAAGTAAATCCGACCATTGTTCAGATTCAGATTCCTTTCCTTAAGGCTCTTCCTAGTTACACTTTATATCTTTTGAAAGGAAAATTTCAGCAAGCTAGATTAGTGCTTATGCACTGCCATAGGGTGAATTTGACTATCAACAAGTCAAATTCATCTACCCTAGTGCTAATACTAACATAACTGTAAACTATATAGAAACTTTGATTATTTAGGAATTTTTAGAGGATGAATCTGACCATTCAAGGGTTCAGATTCCTCACTCTAATGCCTTTCTTAACTACATACTTTATACCCTTTCGAAGGGTAAACTTCGGCCAACCATACTAATGTTTGTGCACTACTAAGGGGTGAATTTTGACTATTAAGAAGTCAGATTCATCTACCCTAATGCCAACATCCTAAACTATTTAGAGACTTGCTTGTTGAATATCTTTATTAACCAAAGAGGCTCAATCAAAAGCATATTTCTGCACTCTTATAGGAAGAATCTGACCATGGAGAAGGTCAGATTCAACATCCTAGTGCAGCTTATTTCCTAATATAGAACTATGAGTATTAAACATTTTTTGTGTACATATAATTTGAAACAAACAACATATACCAGCAAGAGCCATACTAACATCAAGACAATATTTGTCACATTCACAGATTNAGAATAACCAGTTCATATAGTGAGTAGAAGATGAAGATTCCAATCCAAGAGTTTCATTAAGAATGGATGAGCTGATACATACCTTTTAAATAGAAAAACAGCGAAAGGGCTTGACCAAATAAAGGTCAAGTATGAACAATAATCAGCAAAATGGAGGAGGATTCAGCAGCAGCAAACAACAACCAAAAACTAACTCCAACTCCACAACCCAAACCAGAGGAATTTCAGAAAAAGCAGAAGCAAATCAGAGAAAACCACCAACTGAGAAGACCCACAGAAAAACTTCAAGAGTTCTTGAGAAAACAGATTTCTTTCTACTGATTTGTTTTGAACATTTTGAATAAAGAACTATTCTAATTTTTTTTTTGTTTCCAGTGTTCGGTATTAAAAAAAAAGCAGTTTTAGAGTGTAGAGTGAATTTTCAGAGTGTCCAAAATCTCCTTTATCTAAAGGGATGGGGGTCTATTTATAGAATATTTGGGAATGGGGTATCCTATGGTATATTCCCATTTCAAGAGCTGAAATAGTACATAGGGCAGCTGTCAACCCTATCTTTGGGACAACTGCCCCTATTCTATAACTTTCTTACTCATTAAAAGACCTCTTTACCCTTGAAAATCTGATTTCCTAAACTGAGTTACCTAATGTACTCCCTAGAGTCCCTGAATTTACCATTGGGTAATCAAGGTTAAGCTCACTTGGGTTATTATTTAACTCTAGTTAACTAACACTAGTTAGGTCCCTTAGGTGACTACTAGTTATTCTTTGACCAAGGTTAGGTCAACTAATTAGAGGTTAATTGATTAAATGCCTAAAGATAGTTTTTTCATACTAATTAAATGAAGGAGGTCAATCAATTCAACTCCTTAAATTAAGTAAACTGATTCAATTAAATTAACTTAACTTGATTACCTAAAATTAGGAACTTGATCAATCATTAAGCTCAAGTTAACTAATTTGTTTTAGCTATCCTAACTAGTTAACGTGGACAGGTTTTAGGACTTAGTTAGTTGTTTGGGAGGTTATTAACCTATGTTAACCTATTAAACAAGTGGTTTTTATAAGCTACCATTAATTAGGTTAATTTTGATGTTAGGACTAAACTAAGTTAATCTATGACCATACACTGGTTCTGGATTAACTAATTTTCTAATTAATCAGGCCATTAATTAACTAATCTAAATATAATAATGCTCAAATAAACTACGAATTAGTTAATCAACAAATGATCTTGCCTAAACAGTAACAGCAAAACAGGTTCTTGAACAAAGTCAATCACAATGAACAAGCTAAGGCAAGGAATAACGATCGTCAAAAGAAAACTTACTAATGAACGACGAATTCATCATAGAAATGCACAGCAAACAAACATGGAAAAATAATGAAAAGGAAACAGAATCTAAACCTAATGGTAACAAAACAATTAGAGACAGAATATTAAGAAAAGGAGAGAAAAGACTAAACCTAAACAAAAATAGGACTACAATAATTGATATGCTTTCATGCTTCAATAGCAAATAGAAATAATAAAAAGAAGAGGAGATACCCGTAAAAAGGGGTTTGGCCGGAAAATGGACGGTTGCCGGACCTTGGCCGGACTCCGGAGGGTTTAAAAATAACTTCAACCCACATGAATCAGTAGCCCTCGACTAGAGCTATCGATCCACGTAGGTAGAAACCATTGAAGGACTTCCGATCGGCCAGAAGGGGAAGCTAGGGTTTCTGGATTCCTAGATCCAAAATTTGACGATTTTGGATGGGCTTTTGGGGAAATCGATGGTGGGAGGTGATTGAGGCAAGGGTGAGGTCATCTGGTGTGAATTTGGGGTTGATTGGAGAAGCTCCACCGTTGTAGCATTTTAGGTTTTTCAGATTCTTAGATCTGAAATCGGGTGATTTTGGGTGGAATTTTGGGGAAACTGATGGTGGGATGGGGGTAAGGGTGAGGAGAGGGTTGTAGGGGTGAAAGGTTGGGGTGGTTTGGATATGGTCCGCCACCATTAGGCGAGTTCCGGTGGTGAAAACCTAGGGCGGCTAGGGTTTGGTTGAGGTAGAAGAGAGAGAGACGAAGGGGAGGGGAGGCAGCTAGGGTTTGGTGGGGGTTAGGCTTTTGATGAAATGAGGGTAGGGGGGTTGTTAGGACAGTTATATACTAAAGGGGGTGGAGTCCCTGGCCATCTGATCTATTTCGATCAATGGCTAGGATTCAACCCATTAAACCAAACGGGGTCGTTTGGGTAGTGTATGGGGCCGGCCGGGTTATGTGGTAATTGGGCCGGGTATGTTTGGGTAGTGTAGAGTTAGGTTTGGGCCTGGGTAGTTTCAAGCCCAGGTCCAAAATTTGCTCTCTTAATTAATTAAACTAATTAATCTAATTAAGTTCAAATCTAATTTAATCCAAAAATATAGTAATTAATTTAAACCTTATCTATTTACAGATTAATCAAGAATAAAATGACCAATTTTATATTTCTAATTAAATCTATGATTTATCGAATAAAATATGATTAATTTTTAGTAATTAGTTATCAAAACTACATCACCTCAAATAATCATTATTCATTTTGTTATTCAATTCAATTAGTCACAAATAATGAGTTTATAATTCCTTGATAATAATGGTGCGCCGAATTATGCAATTTTAAATAATTTTGAGAAGACGAATTATGAATATGAAAAAAATGCAAAAAAATTCACAATTAATCACTCAAAATTCAACAAAATCCATAAGATTAATTTACTTATCTAATTTTGTAGGAGTATTTAGTAGGTGAAAAATTAGATGCTCACAGCTGCCCCTCTTTGCTCGGAAACATGAAAAGTTTTCGGGCAAAGACGAAGTGAGCGGCGATAAGCGTCCTTTACTCATTCATATGTTCCATTGTGAAGCGTTTTTGAAAAGTTTGACCGAACCCTACTTCAGAGGTTGCCTACATATCCTTGGCTATAAAGGAATCAGGTCAGTGTAGTTCTGGAGGTTTTGGTAGCTGGGACTACCGAGTAATTGTGGTTTCACTGCGGTTGCTGCTGTTACTGCTGCTGATCTCCTTATTACACCCAAGTACAAAACGAAGGACTAACTAAAACCTATCAGCTGCTAAATTACGAGATTCCTATTTAGGACTTGGTCTTGAGTCTTGATCTTTTACTGGCTCTGACCTGGATCCTGGTGCTTGTTAATCGCAGATGCTGGTTTTGTCTTATCTTTCCTAGGATCAAAGCAGGATATATTTGACGGATGACTTCAATCTCGTCCTGAATAGTCCACATCTTCCCTGTTTGTGCACTTTTGGATTATATCTTCTCTTTCTTTTTTTTGTTTTGTTATTTTTTGGATCCAAACTTCTTCTTTTGATCGTCTCGAGTTCCAATATCCTAGAAACGTAATCTGCACAACATCAAAACAAACGAACGAAATTTTCTGCCCCAGTTTTCACTAGGAAAATTTCGTGAGTCTATGCTACTTCATTATTGAAAGCAATGAAAAGCCGGGACTGATGCACCCTGAGTTACTGCAGACTAGGGAGTGGATACCCTATATCTCAAAGCGGGATGAACTAGGGGTTGGGATCCTTATGTTGCAAAATGAAATCAACTAGGGATTGTGTACCCTATGTTGGAAAAGAAATCAACCTGGGAGTGCATACCCTTGATTGGAAAAGAAAGCATCAACCAGAGAGTGTATACTCTTCATTGGAAAAGAAAGCATCAACTACGGGGTGTATACCCTTGATTAGAAAAGAAAACATCAACCAGGGAGTTTATACCCTTGATTGGAAAAGAAACATCAACCAGGGAGTGTATACCCTTGATTGGAAAAGAAAGCATCAACACCGGAGTGTATACCCATGATTGGAAAAGAAAACATCAATCAGGGAGTGTATACCCTTGATTGGAAAAGAAAGCATCAACCAGGGAGTGTATACCCTTGATTGGAAAAGAAAACATCAACCACAGAGTGTATACCCTTGATTGGTATCGACTACGGGAGTGTATACCCTGCGTCGTGAAAAGAAAGCATCAACCAGGGAGTGTATACCCTTGATTGGAAAAGAAAACATCAACCAGGTAGTGTATACCCTTGATTGGAAAAGAAATCATCAACCAGGGAGTGTATACCCTTGATTGGAAAAGAACGCATCAACACCGGAGTGTATACCCATGATTGGAAAAGAAAACATCAATCAGGGAGTGTATACCCTTGATTGGAAAAGAACGCATCAACACCGGAGTGTATACCCATGATTGGAAAAGAAAACATCAATCAGGGAGTGTATACCCTTGATTGGAAAAGAACGCATCAACACCGGAGTGTATACCCATGATTGGAAAAGAAAACATCAATCAGGGAGTGTATACCCTTGATTGGAAAAGAACGCATCAACACCGGAGTGTATACCCATGATTGGAAAAGAAAACATCAATCAGGGAGTGTATACCCTTGATTGGAAAAGAACGCATCAACACCGGAGTGTATACCCATGATTGGAAAAGAAAACATCAATCAGGGAGTGTATACCCTTGATTGGAAAAGAAAGCATCAACCAGGGAGTGTATACCCTTGATTGGCATGGATTACGGGAGTGTATACCCTGCGTCGGGAAAAGAAAATCGACCAGGAAGTGTATGCCCTTGATTGGCATCGACTACGGGAGTGTATACCCTGCGTCGGGAAAAGAAAATCAACTAGGGAGTGTATACCCTTGATTGGCATCGACTACGGGAGTGTATACCCTGCGTCGGGAAAAGAAAATCAACTAGGGAGTGTATACCCTTGATTGGCATCGACTACGGGAGTGTATACCCTGCGTCAGGGAAAGAAAATCAACCAGGGAGTGTATACCTATGATTGGAAAAGAAAGCATCAACCAGGGAGTGTATACCCTTGATTGGAAAAGAAAACATTAACCAGGGAGTGTATACCCTTGATTGAAAAGAAAGCATCAACCAGGGAGTGTATACCCTTGATTGGCATCGACTATGAGAGTGTATACCCTGCCTCGGGAAAAGAAATCGACCAGGGAGTGTATACCCTTGATTGGAAAAGAAAACATCAACCGGGGAGTGTATACCCTTAATTGGAAAAGCAAAGCATCTGTTAGGGACTGTATACCCTTAACTGGAAAAGAAAAACATCAATTAGGGAATGTATACCCTTAATTGGCATCGACTAGAGATCATGTACACCCATGTCGGAAAAGGTGTAGTCGGGGATTGGAGGCCCCATACTACTTTGAGTTATTTTCAACTTCAAATTCTTCTCTCTTTTATTTTTCTTTTCTTTCTTTCTTCTTCTTTTTTATTTTTATTTATTTTATTTTATTTTATTTTTATGCATGCGGAAAAAAGATTTCGTGGAGGAAACTTCCCTTTCTTTGGAGTCAATGCTGCAAAGCTCTTTCTAGCTTTTGCGCCATTCCTTTTGATTGCACCTGCTTTTGCAGGGTCGCTTTTGCACCCGTTTCCTATTTTCAAACAAAGAACAATTTGTTAGTTTGGAACGGTGGTTGGTTTTGCGGCCTTGATTTTCAACTGTTTGATCTCAGTTCTTTTGATGAAGATCCCAATCACTTGCTTGCTGGGGATTGGGTTTCATCTCTAATCTCGAGGACCTTGGCTTCCTAGATTTTACCATAGCGATCGGTCACGTGGGACCCAATATTTTATTTTTTCCTTTGTAGGCTTTTCACTTGCTTTTCTTTTGGATTTCCAGAGTATCGGGGGAGTTTTGGCCCCCTCAAATTCTGCTACGATGGTTAGTCGGGACAGAGTTAGACAGAATGGACAACGAATTTAAACAAGAGGCGTCCCTTTCGGGGAAAGGAAAGAAGGACTTATCTGGAGTGCATGTGGACTTCAATGAACATGACATGCCCTTTGGACTGATGCCTGATCCGTGTAAACCGTCCAACTCTCAGAAATTCATCACAACTATTACCTCGATATTGAGAAACCTTGCCCCGGACTGTGTCCATGTCAGTGACCCATTATTCTTTTCGATCAGTGGCGCCCTTTGTGGGTTTTCACCAACTAACCTCTCTCATATCTCTTCTCACCATCGCCTTGTAGTGCTCTTTGCGATTTTTCACTAACAAGACTCTCTCATTTTTAATTTCTCTGCTTACCGTCGCCTCACGGTGCCCGTGTGGGTTTACACCGATAAGACTCTCTCATTTTGTTTCTCTCATTTGCTTGTATTTGGATCCAAACCACTGTATCCTCCAATTTTGGACATCTTTGTCGATTGATCAGAAGGACTTGAACAGGGTTTTGGTGAAAAGAATTTGCGTTGAATTACAACTTTGGAACCTTTAAGGCAACACATCACCGAATCTTAACACTTGGCCCAGCTTAAACTCTTGGGGAAATGTGGATTTTTATTTTGGTGTGACTGAACCCCAGGGAGAGGCTGCCTACGTATCCTTTTGGAATCAAGTCGAACGTAGTTCAGGTAGCTTTTGTTTTTTGCTTCTATTTTTGATGATCTTTTTTGATTTTTTTTCCAATAACAACTTCGGGTTCCAAAAAGGGTAATCAAAGAAGATTAACTGGCTCAAAGGTTTTGCAAAAGGGTTAATGGTGTTTGGGTAGCGAGAATGAAAGCCTTCGTGATTCCAACCGGAGAACATTTGAAAATATATGGAGGATCAAACATAGTACGTTTTGACGGTATCTGCATTGCCAGCCGTTTCGGGGTCATTTCCTTCGATGTCCCCCCCAGGTATAACGCTCCTTTTGGTAGCAATTTCCTTGTGATGTATGGACCTTTCCAGTTTGGGGCGAATTTTCCTTGCGCTTCTTCGTGGTGCGGGAGGATATGTCTTAAAACGAGTTTCCCTACTTCGAAGTTCCTAGGTTGCACTTTCTTGTTGTAAGCGTGGGCCATTCTTTCCTGGTATACTTGTCCGTGGCACACTGAGGCCATTCTTTTCTCATCAATCAGAGTTAATTGCTCCAGTCGGGTCTTGACCCACTCATTGTCCTCAATTTCTGCTTCGACAATAATCTGAAGGGAAGTAATTTCGACTTTTGCGGGTGTTACGACTTCAGTTCCATAAATCAATAGGTAAGGGGTAGCCCCAACCGATGTGCGCACGGTCGTGCGATATCCGAACAATGCAAAAGGAAGCTTATCATTCCATTTCCTGGATGTTTGAATCATTTTCCTGAGAATTTTCTTGATGTTTTTGTTTGCTGCTTCAACGGCGCCATTGGCTTTGGGCGGGTAAGGGGTCAAGTTGCGGTGTGTTATCTGGAACTATTCACATACCTCCCTCATTAAGTTACTGTTTAGATTCGCGACATTGTCGGTAATGATAGTGTTTGGGATACCAAAACGACAGATGATATTAGCATGCACGAAATCCACCACCACTTTCTTAGTGACAGCTTTGAACGTGACGACCTCGACCCATTTTGTGAAATAGTCGATAGCAACCAAAATGAATCTGTGCCCGTTTGAGGCCCTTGGTTTGATTGACCCAATGACATACATTCCCCAGGCAACAAATGGCCAGGGTGCCGATATAGGATGCAGTTCTGATGGTGGTTCATGGATTAGGTCGCCATGTATTTGACACTTATGGCACTTCCGGACGAAACCGAAACAATCTTTCTCCATGGTCATCCATAATATCCAGACCGCAAGATTTTCTTTGCGAGGACGTACCCATTCATGTGGGGACCGCATACTCCTGAATAGACCTCGCTCATGATCCTTTCGGCTTCTTTGGCGTCTATACATCTTAACAGATTTAGATCGGGAGTCCTTTTATACAGTACTTCCCCACTTAGGAAGAAACTGTTGGCGAGCCTTTGGATGGTTCTCTTTTGGTCTCTGTTGGCCTACTCTGGATATTCTCTTGTATTCAAAAATGTTTTAATATCATGATACCATGGTTGGACATCGGGTTCTACTTCGACCGTGTTGCAATAACTATGTCTTTCCTTGATTTGGATCTCCAATGGGTCTATGCAAACATTACCCGGATAAGGCAGCTTACAGCTAAGGTGGCCAGCGCATCGGCTAACTCATTGTGGCACCGAGGAATATATCTGAACTCGACGGCTTTGAATCGCTTACTAAGATTCTCCACATGCTGTCTGTAGGGAAAGAGTTTAACATCTCGAGTTTCCCACTCTCCCTGAGCCTGCTTAACGATCAAATCGGAGTACCCTATGATCAACAAATCTTCTACATCCATGTCAATGACCATGTTCATGCCCATTATACAAGCTTCATATTCAGCAGTATTATTTGTGCAGAAGAAACGGAGGCGGGCTGTGGCAGGGTAGTGTTGTCCTATGGGTGAAATCATGATTGCCTTTATCCCAATACCTTTCGCATTGGCTGCTTCGTTGAAGAACATTTTCCAGGTGTCAGCGACTTCCGAGATTATTTCGACGGAGTTGATTTCTTCATCTAGAAAATAAGTGCTCAAGGGTTGGTATTCATCATCGACCGAATTTTGATCTAGATGATCGGCCAATGCTTGAGCTTTCATAGTTGTGCGAGTGACATAGAAAATATCGAATTCTGTGAGCAAGATTTGCCATTTTGCTAATATCCCGGTGGGCATTGGCTTTTGGAATATGTACTTCAAAGGATCCAGCCTCGTGATGAGGTAGGTGGTATAAGCCAATAAATAATGTTGGAGCTTCTGAGCAACCCAAGTTAGAGCGCAACAAGTCCTTTCTTATTGAGAATACTTGGCCTCGTAGCTTGTGAACTTCTTACTTAAGTAATAAATGGTCTGCTCTTTCTTCCCAGTTGCATCGTGTTGCCCGAGAACACACCCAAAGGAATTTTCTAGCACCGTCAGGTATTGGAATAGAGGTCTCCCTAGTTCTGGTAGGACTAACACTGGAGGATTTGACAGATATTCTTTGATCTTGTCAAAAGCGTCCTGACACTCGTCTGTCCATTCGATGGCTGCATCTTTTTTCAACAACTTGAATATAGGCTCGCATGTGGAGGTCAACTGAGCGATGAACCTGCTGATGTAATTCAACCTACCCAACAGACTCATGACTTCCTTCTTGGTTCTTGGGGGTGGGAGATCCCAAATATATTTTTTCTTTGTTGGGTCCAGCTCAATGACCCGTCGACTGAATATAAATCCCAGTAATTTTCCGGATAGAACTCCAAAAGCGCATTTTACTGGTTTTAATTTCAAATCATATAAGCAGGCGTTCAAAGAATTTCCTCTAATGCTGCACATGGTCACTTTGGGTTTTGGACTTAATGATCACATCATCCACGTACACCTCAATCTCCTGATGCATCATGTCGTGAAATATGGCGGTCATGGCCCTCATATAAGTTACCCCAGCGTTCTTTAAACCAAATGGCATGACCCGGTAACAGTATGTTCCCCAGGGTGTAGTGAAGGTTGTCTTTTTTGCATCCTCTTCATCCATCAACACCTGGTGATATCCGGCATAGCAATCGACAAAAGACTGTACCTCATGTTTGGCACAGTTGTCAACTAGGATATGTATGTTTGGCAGTGGAAAATTATCTTTGGGACTTGCTTTATTCAGATCTTGGTAGTCGACACATACTCGGACCTTTCCGTCCTTTTTAGGCACCGGAACCACATTGGCCAGCCAGGTGGTGTATTGGACCACTCGGATTACTCCAGCCTTTAGTTGTTTGGCGACCTCTTCTTTGATCTTGTCACTCATGTCTGTTTTAAATTTCCTTTTCTTTTGTTGGACAGGTGGATGACCGGGGTAGGTTGACAATTGGCAGGTCGTCGTAGGACCAAGCAAACACGTCTTTGAATTCAAATAGGAGTTGAATCAAGGCGTCTCTAGTCCTTTCGTCCGTGTGGACACTTATCATGGTTTCTCGATTCTCTTCTTCGTTGCCCCAGTTAACAGGTTCTGTTTCGTTTAAGTTTGGCTTTGGCTTATTCTCGAACTGTTCTAATTCTCGATTTATTTCCCTAAAAGCCTCTTCTTCGTCATATTTCAGTTCTTGATTCATTTATTTCGAGGTTAGACGGCTTATTAAGATCAGAGCATGAAGTCCGCAAGCATGTCATGTTTTTTAAAGCCGTATTATTAGGACTGAAAAATAAGAAAAGTAAACAAAAATCAGGAAGAATAACAGACGATGAAATTTTTATTTCATTTCATTGAATTTGAACATAGGAGCGTTTACATCGGAATTTAAAGTCAAGAATTTAAAAACACTTGAGTTACACCCTGAAATAACTCATAGTGCAGAAAGGATGGCAAAAGCTGAACTATCGGGACTCCCGCCTGACGGGGGATGGAGTAGCCTTCCAATTTTGCAACTTGGCGTCAGGCCCCATATACTGCATTTCGGCAGTGCTGGAGCCTTCTCCTGGTTGGAACATATGGGCCTCATACAACATCTGCCTCATTGCTCCGCATATCTCTTCTATTTCTTCGGCCGTGAAAGCCTCTTCCTCTTCCTCCACATATTTTGGCTTGACAAATGATGCGGTGATGTGTGGGATCGGCTGAGGAAATACCCAACAATTTTTCTTACGTTGGTCAGCCTATTTTTCATCGTCGGGAGTAGCTTGCAACCCTATGCCAAAAAACTTTTTATTGGTAGGCAAAGTGACGGGTTCTTTAATGCCTTGCAAGGACACCTCGAGCCCTTTTCTAGGTGTGTACCCATGTTTAATCATGTCGTTGGCGACCATAATTGATGCGTTTGATAGGAAGGATTGAGGGCACGGGGTTCCTTCCTCATGCTGGTCCGCAACCACAATCTCGAAAGCCTGGTAGACCATGTGCTCGCTGCCCTCTCTTGCTTCCCGGCATGGGGCTGGNGTCACTTCAAAATCTACAGGGCCGATTTTCAAGACCAAATCAATCTCCCCGATCGTGTCTCTCTTGATACCATCGAATTCACGGACGCACACATTGTTGGGCCTGATTCTCTCAGTCACGATCTCCATTCTTTGTAGGGTCGATAGAAGGCAAATATCAACCCCAGATCCGCCATCCATCATAACCCTTTTCACATAGTAACCTTCATATTTAACAGTTAGGTGGAGAGATTTGTTGTGGGCAGCCCCTTCCGGGGGCAAGTCATTCTTGCTAAATGAGATCCGGTTGACTTCAAAAAATCGTTCTGCCATTCTTTCCATTTGCTCAACTGTGGTGTTGGCCGGAACGTATGCTTCGTTAAGGGTTTTGATCAGGATTTTCTGATGTTCGTTTGAATTTACCAGCAAGGATAGAAGTCAGACCTGAGTGGGGGACTTTCTGAGCACCTCAATTATGGCGTATTCAGCGGTTTTCATATTCTTGAAGAATTTTTCTGCCTCTCCGGCACTGATCGACCTTTTAGGCGGAAAGTGTTTCAGCTTGCTTTTGTTCAGTTCTTCCAGGTCGAGGTATTTCTCTGATGAGTTTATATCGCATGTTTCCCCAGTAATTTCATTCCCTTTGTACGTCACCACCGTCCTGTGGTAATTCCAGGGGACGGCAGTAGTATTCTTCATGGAAGTTTGTGACGCGCGGCTAATAACCACGAGCTCATTCAGCCTTGGTGAAATTATTTGCCCCCGCGCCACATACGTCCCTTTTGGCACGTACATTTTTGGGTCGTTCATTATTGTCTTGTTGATCTGTAACCTTCTAGGAGGGCTCAACACACTTTGTTCCTTCCTGTGTGCCTTGGGGATGTAAAGGACAACGTCTTTAGAGGGTCCCCTATTTGTTTCAGTCTCAGTCTTCTCTGTGACCTGGGGGACGGGGTTTCTCTTCTTCATCTCCTTGATTGGTTTGGGTGCCGCCTTGGGTTTTCTTTCCACATATGCGATGGCGATGATGGCCTTTAGAGCTGGATCGAAATCCTGGTCCTCGCAAATCATGCCGATGACGGGCCCATGATTGTGAGTGCGCAGTGGATTGTTCATCACATTAGGAGCTTCTTCGTCCCTTAACACCACTTTCTTTTGTTCTATAAGGCTTTCTACGACCCTTTTGAGGGTCCAACACTCCTCCGTGTCATGCCCTCCTGCTTCGGAATGGTAGGCACAATTGGTTCCCGGCTTGTATGATGCTGATGCTGGGTTTTGCCTGGTCGGAGGTACGGGTTGTAGAAGCCCCATCTGGACTAATTTTGGGAAAAGGCTTGAATACGGCTCCCCGATAGGAGTGAAGTTGGGTTTCTTTGGTCTTTCACGAGGGTAGGTGTTGTACGGATAGTTTTGGGGAGGGCGTGGATTATATGGAGCTGGGGGAGGATGGTTGTTTCTCGGAGGTGGAGCTCTATTATGATTGTATTGTTGTTGCAGCCTGGGATGTGGTTGAGCGTTCATTACTGCATAGGGAAGAGGGGGCATAGCATAAGCTGTGTCTTGGTGAGGATAGTAATGTTGGGAAGCTTTGGGAAATGGACGTGGGTATTGTCGAGGCTTCCTGACATCGGAAACCATCATGGCCCCTTCTTCTTTCTTTTTTCTGTTGGCCGCACTCTCGGATCCGTTTTGGATGGCCTGGGAGGTTGCTCTTATGGAAGATTGGCTCAGGATACAACCAGTTTTTAGACCATTCTCCACCATTTCTACAATTTTGATTACTTCCACAAAAGGTTTGCCCATGGCGGACATCATATTTTGGAAGTAATCGACTTCCTGTGCTTGTAGAAAGACACTGACCATTTCAACCTCATCCATCGGAGGTTTGACCCTAGAGGCCTGCTCGCGCCATTTGATGGCGTACTCTCTGAAACCCTCTGAGGGTTTCTTTTTTAGATATGATAGTGAGTTCCTATCGGGAGCAATGTCCACATTATATTGGAATAACCGGACAAAGTCCCGTGCCAGGTCATCCCATATGTGCCAGCGGGATATATCCTGGTCCATGTACCATTCTGATGCAATTCCCATCAAGCTTTCTCCAAAATATGCCATGAGAAGTTCCTCTTTCCCACCTGCTCCCCGGAGTTGGTTACAGTACCTTTTCATATGAGCTATGGGGTCCCCATGTCTGTAATATTTTTCGAACTTGGGGGTTTTAAACCCAAGAGGCAAGTGGACATGCGGGAACATGCACAAATCTGCATAGGAGACGCTTTTCTGCCCGCTCAGCCCCTGTATATTTCTTCGTGCTCGAGGCTTTTCTTATCTTGTCCCAAAGTGACCTCAAGCTGAGGTTGTTGGGGATATGCATTGGGAGTAAAATGAGTGGTATCCAGATGGACGGACGGTGTTTGGAATGTGAATGCTGGCGGCTCGAAACTTGGTCCAGAGATAGTCGGCGGAGCTGTGGCAGAGATTGATGGTGCGGTGAAGATGTTGGAAGACACACCAGAAAACAAGGCCTGGGGGCGAACCTCAGAAGACCTTCCGGCAAAGTGAGCCGACATAGTTGGATGTTCAAACGGCGTGAATGGGTAGCTTATGGGGATGTTGGATGTCCTGCCTGCCCTTGGAATTATCTCTGGGAAACCCGGGATGGTACTGGGTGGTTCCCTACCATTGGACCATGCGTCCCACATTTCCAGCATGCGGCAACACAGAGTCCTGTTCTCTTCAGTTGTTGCTGACTCAGATGTTGGGATGGCTGGATTTAGGTCTTCCACGGAAGAGTTGATGATTGACAAATGACTTTCAGACGTCATTTCTATGCTTCCTTTTGATCTAGTGAAGTAAGGATGGGAAGCCAGGTTACCGCAAAACCGACCACCTAAAAAATACCTTTAATATCGAACCAACCAAATGTTAAGTTGAAACATTTATCACATACGCAATCGCACGTTTGGGGTATGCAATGCACCTGAAAAATTTAAATGCTTTTCTATATGTTTTTGCAACAGTTGTGTACTTCATCTTGACTTTATTTCTCGGCTTTTCCCTTTTTATCATTCTTGCCCTTCTTCTGTTATTGTTTCCGCTCTTTTATTCCTCGCTCGATTTCTTTTCTTATGGTTATGATCGAATCCTATGTGGATTGCCTACGTATCACGGCGCCGCGTGAATCAAATCATCACGTAGTTCATGTGATAAATACCAAAGGACATAAACATTTTCGAATTTTCATTTCATTAGAGGAAAAAGCTTTCATTCATTACAAAAGACTCCGACATATTTTCTTGGAAATTTTAAAGAAACTACAAAGACTTAAAGTAGACATAAACAAGAAAATGAAATACAGACTCGAAAAGGACATCAAGAATACATAAGTGCCTCTATTGCTCCAGGGGGCCGCGGGACATCATTCGGTCTTGCCATGGGTCTACGTACCAAACCTTGCTGGAGGCGGTGTAGGTCGTCCATTATCTTGTGGACGAATATCATTACTGCCGAGAAGAAGGTGGTCTGAGTCATATATTCACACTCTTGGCATTTTGTGGCAATATAATCCGCAATTTCTCTGACCCTCTGCCTAATAACGCCTTTTTCCTGGAGTAAGTGCCCGATCTATTGAGACCTAGCTTCTAGAACCTGGGCGTCCTTATGACTCTTTTCTTGCAATTTTTGAAAACCTTCCTCTAACTGAACCATCATGGTATAGCATTGTTCCCTGTCTGCCTTGAACTTTTTTGCCTATTTGGCCATTTCATTCTCGAGGATGGCCACCTTTTCCTTCAAGGCTATGACTTCTTGGTCATATTTCCTTTTCATTCTCTGTACAAACTCTGTTCTTTCCTCTACACTTCTTGTTAATCTTGCCCGAACTCCGGCCAGTTCTTCTTCAGCTTTGTCTAGATCATTCCCATAGCTGCACACTTTATGCCTCAGACTGATAAGCCTTTCATCAGTTCTGCTTTTCTCTGGTTCTCAGCAGCTGTTTTTAATTCCTGTATCTAGGCCCGGAGAACTTAATTTTCTTGGGTTAACCTATTTTTCTCCCCTTCAATTGTGGCAGTATGTAGAATATTCAAATTTAATCTCCCTGACCTGGGCTTCCAACTTGCTTATGGTAGCTTTGTAGCTATTTTCCTTTTCTAACCAAGCCCAATGCTCTTGTGTTTGCTTGGTGAATTGTTGCACGTGGGGTCTCTTTGCGGGTCGTTCTTGCTCTTGATGCTCCCTGCCTCTTATGCCATACCAAGAAGTGTAGGCGAGCTCCACTTCCCCTTTAGATAAATTTCTCACTCGAGTTTGAGGTTCTAAAAACCTGCACTCGTTCCAGATTTGACGGAACCTGCCTTCGGGAAATTCAGCTCTCGGTCATAACTCAATGGCTTGTTGGCTTAAGTCCTCGTCATAGGGAACACCCTGTTATCTCCCCAACTGGCGTAAGACCCGGTGTGGGGCATATGGATGAATGCTTCGCAGGCCCATTAACAGGAGATAGCAAACTCAGAAGACATATTGATAACCTCGCCGACAGGGAGCCACCCGAACGTCGACTCGCTTTGGTCGGCAGTCAATGAACTCAAGTATGAGTGCCAGGCTTCCGTGCCCTTAGGAAATTTGTGGCCCTTTACTCGAGTACCATGTTCCTGGATGCAATTCAAACTGGTTAAGCCGTAGTTCATGTAGCCTGGGTGGTGACAGAGGTGCTTGATCAACCACATTTTTAGAAGCAGGTTTCACCCCTCAAAGAACTTTCCCCAGATTGGCAAACTATTAGAGCACGGTAAATCTCGGCTAAGACCATCGGTATAAGTGTGCCATTGGATTTTTTCATCATGAAATCTTCCATTCCCACAAGCCCGATATCTATGTATCTGTCACTTCTTGATCAAATCAAGGTGCCCAAGAATGCTACCACAAAAGCTAGCCCCCGGCGGGCTTCCCATTTAGCATGATCTTTGTGATTTAGACTAGTGTTGTCAGCCTCATAACCTCGGGGATCTCCGTAACGTCTGTAAAGAAAATAGAAGGTGCAGTAACCTTCGGACAGGTCTGGGTCTTGGACGTCCCGACTAATGTTCAACAGATACAAAAACTTATGTGGAGTCACCGCCCTGGGCGCCACTGGGTACCGACTTCTAAGATTGTCATTGAGACCAACATACCCTGCTATTTCCTCTAGCGTGGGCGTCAATTCAAAGTCTGAAAAGTGGAATACACTGTGGGCGGGATCGCAAAACGGTACTAGAGCCTCGACGATGTCCAACCTCGGCTTGATTTTTAGAAGACCAGTAAGTCCCCCTAATGCTTTCATAATAGACTTTATACTAGCTTCTACCAAGTCGCTCCACCACATATGGAGTCCTAGAGGGATTTCCTAGACTGCCCTGAAGGGAATGTTTTCAACTGTATTCATCCTGCACATTCGTTTTTTTGATTAAAACCACAAAAAATTTGAAAAGTGTTATTTTTGCAAAGGGTTTTGTAATAAGGAAAAATAGATCATCTTTGCGAATACGGACCTTCAATACTTCGGGTAGGAAGTTTTTTAAGGTTGTGTTTGCAAATTGGGTAGAAATTTAAAGACAAACCACAGACGACCACTTTTGCAAAACGGTCTTCCGGTGGCTCACTTGGGCAATCAGGCTATAATAGCGTCACCTAATTTTATTTAGGACTATATCCTTTGATTTTGAAAAATAGAGTTGGACCCGATGAGGGTTTCCTACGTATCCCACACCGGTGATAATCAAACAATGCGTAGTTCGGAAAAATCCTGACTGATTAAAAATATGCACCTCCTCATTTTGTTTTGGAATATTATTTTTCAGAAATTTTGGCAGGGTTTCGGGATAAATACGGGGGTTTTCAAAACAAGGTGAATTCTCTATTCTACCTCACTCTTGGTTTTTCTATTCGTTTTTTTTATTTTAGCCGGTAAATAAACAAGTTGAAACAAATAAATGCATACGTAGCAGGTAAGATGCATCAGGGTAGTCTTTTATTTTTGGGTACACCTGTCCTAGACAGACCCAACCCTTGTGTTAATTTCCCTAAGTCAAATGCACGTGATGCAAATAATCATTCCTACAAGGGATCCGGCATGAGGTTATGTAATACTAAGTTTAAATCCTGGGGTTTTGTTCTAGACCTGGCTTACCCGAGCGGACAACTCGAGCCGGGGGAGGGGGGGGGGGCAGCGTACCGGGAATACAGAAGCTTCACCGGCTTTGCAAATTTTTCGTACCTCGTTCTAAAATTTGGATATGACTCTAACAGAAAAGAAGTCACACGAAGTGCACACTTCCCCAATGATTTAGAAGACTCAGAGAGAAGAGTGGTTTCGGCACAGTTTACATTCAATTAAGATAATATCAAAGCAATAAAAAGCGACATTTAGCACATTAGGTTTAAACATGTAAAAATCAGGTAATTATGAAATCCAAATATAACAGCTATTCTAAGGTCAAATTCTTGAACCCTGAACCAGAGATTCTGGGATCGAAATCCCCATCAGAGTCGCCAGAGCTGTCACACCTCCTTTTTCCTCCGGTGAGGTTGGATAAGGGAGTTTTTCCAATTTAAGTGACATTATTCGATTTTGGAATTATTTATTAATTTTAGAGTCGCCACCCGAATTTTTACGGTGTTCTGGGACACCATTTTATTTTTTAAATCCCAAACCGAGGAAATTTTGACTCTGTGTTAAATTGTCTACGAACTAGAAATCCAGATAAGAAATTCTGTTAACCCGGGAGAAGGTGTTAGGCATTCCCGAATTCCGTGGTTCTAGCACGGTTGCTTAACTATTAATATTTGGCCTAATTATATAATTATTAACATATTTTAAACCTATTGTGCTTTTTATCCTTTTTTCACTTTTTAAACCGCTTTTAATATTTATGGATTTATCTTGAAATAAGTCACGATGTCGTGCACTTATTTGTTTTTGGACACATTATAACTACGCCACATGAAATGCACCCACAATTACACCATGTGAATTTTATTATAGTTTGAAGTTGAAGACGGGGACATGAGTTGTCGCACCCGCGTGTAGATTACGTAGTCAAGACTATGGTCGTGACAGTTTTATAATACCCATTTTTGGCGATGTTCGAGTTTTCTATTTTTTTGAAAGAGCGTTTTAGTTTTATGATCGATTAGGACGTTTATGGATTTATCTTGGACAAGTTACGATGGCGTACACTTGTTGTTTTTGGGCACATGGAAAAAACGTCATATGAAATGCACCCATGATTGCTATGTGTATTTTTATTAGTTATTTAGAGTTAAGGGTCGGACGCATGAGTTGCCACTTCCGAGTGTAGTTTATTGTAATTTTGGGGTAATGATCAATTTTTGTCAAGTTTCCAAAGTAAAGTTATTCATTCTACCTAAGGATTACCTAAAATGATGTTCAAAAGCCTAAAGGTAACATGTTTTGGGCTATGGCCCTGTTTTGGCCCAATTTTATCATTTAACTCTTTGGCCAATCCTAATTATGACTAATTGTGAAAGAAATGAAGCTATATAATTCAATTAGAAGCATGCTAATAATGACGAGTTTTCGAATAAATCCTAAAAAAAAGAAACAGAATCAATGATTTACAAATCCTAAACATCAATCATGCATTTAAGGAACCGAATAAACACATTCAACCACATTTGAAATATTCAACTAAATGATTTTACTCAATTTCATATATACGATCTAATTCATAACTCATACATATTGAGGAGATTCGTGTGTCTACTGCTACAGGTTCGTTTAAAGGAACATCCTCTGAATTTGATGGAAATGGCAGGTCCGTTTATTTTTACATATCTTTTGAAATTCCTAAAAGAAATAATTTTTAAGGTCAATTATCTGAATTTAAGAGAACATATTCTTTCTTTGATTTTCAGGAAGTTTAACAAGGTACAAGGTGAATTAAAAAAATAATCTACTAAATCCAATTATCTTGAAGCAACCGAATTTTGAAATAACTGTTTCTGAAAATCTGATAAAAAAAACATTTATGAAAAGTTCCATGGGGACTGATTCGAACACTAAGTCTTCTTTTGATTAAACACCTATTCCTGTTTTTTAACTAAAAATAGTTTTTTTAGAGATTTTAGAAAAAATCACCTCAAAATTCAGTTTGAACGTCATAAACTAAAAAAGCTAAAGAATGAATGTACAGTCCAGTCCCTTAAATTACAAGATTCAAAAGTGCATAAATAAATGAATTACAGTTTGTTGAAGCAAAACATATTTGAAAAAAGAAATACATATCTTATGACCATTCATGGCAACGTACTTAAAATGGGAATTCTAATTAGCCGCTCCATATCTGGATTCTTTATATTGTGCATTTGCAGCTTTTTGTTCGCAATTCCTGACTATCTCAACAATAGATATGTTATACACCTTTTAGAGCAAATCTGACCATTATAGGGGTCGGATTTTGGCTCTAATGGTGTCTAATTGCAACAAAGTCCTATTATGCATTGGCTGGACTGAATCTGACCATAGGAGTGGTTAGACTTAAGTTCAAATGATGCTACTTCGTTTAGACTTTTATAGGCATACCTATTCTGATTAGTATTCAGTCAAATAGTTTGACCACTGTTAGCACTTTGAGAAGTAAATCCGACCATTGTTCAGATTCAGATTCCTTTCCTTAAGGCTCTTCCTAGTTACACTTTATATCCTTTGAAAGGAAAATTTCAGCAAGCTAGATTACTGCTTATGCACTGTCATAGGGTGAATTTGACTATCAACAAGTCAAACTCATCTACCCTAGTGCTAATACTAACATAACTCTAAACTATATAAAAACTTTGATTATTTAGGCATTTTTAGAGGATGAATCTGATCATTCAAGGGTTCAGATTCCTCACTCTAACGCCCTTCTTAACGACATACTTTATACCTCTTCGAAGGGTAAACTTCGGCCAACCATACTAATGTTTGTGCAGTACTAAGGGGTGAATTTTGACTATTAAGAAGTCAGATTCATCTACCCTAACGCCAACATCCTAAACTATTTAGAGACTTGCTTGTTGAATCTCTTTATTAACCAAAGAGGCTCAATTGAAAGCATATTTCTGCACTCTTATAGGAAGAATCTGACCATGGAGAAGGTCAGATTAAACATCCTAGTATAGCTTATTTCCTAATATAGAACTATGAGTATTAAACATTTTTGTGTACATATAATTTGAAGCAAACAACATATACCAGCCAGAGCCATACTAACATCAAGACAATATTTGTCACACTCACAGATTCATTATCATGCTAATAAACATTTACACAATCACATTTACAAAAAAAAGAAAAAAAAAAGAAGAAGCAACTTCGTTTATCAAGAATAACCAGTTCATATAGTGAGTAGAAGATGAAGATTCCAATCCAAGAGTTTCATTAAGAATGGATGAGCTGATACATACCTTTTAAATAGAAAAACAGGAAAAGGGCTTGACCAAATAAAGGTCAAGTATGAACAATAATCAGCAAAAAGGAGGAGGATTCAGCAGCAGGAAACAACAACCAAAAACCAACCCCAGCTCCACAACCCAAACCAGAGGAATTTCAGAAAAAGCAGAAGCAAATCAGAGAAAACCACCAACTGAGAAGACCCACAGAAAAACTTCAAGAGTTCTTGATAAAACAGATTTCTTTCTACTGATTTGTTTTGAACATTTTGAATAAAGAACTATTCTGATTTTTTTTTTTGTTTCCAGTGTTCAATATTAAAAAAAAAGCAGTTTTATAGTGTAGAGTGAATTTTCAAAGTGTCCAAAATCTCCTTTATCTAAAGGGAGGGGGGTCTATTTATAGAATATTTGGGAATGGGGTATCCTATGGTATATTCCTATTTTAAGAGCTGAAATAGTACATAGGGAAGCTGTCAACCCTATCTTTGGGACAACTGCTCCTATTCTAGAACTTTCTTACTTATTAAAAGACCTCTTTACCCTTGAAAATCTGATTTCCTAAACTGAGTTACCTAATGTACCCCTTAGAGTCCCTGAATTTACCATTGGGTAATCAAGGTTAAGCTCACTTGGGTTATTATTTAACTCTAGTTCACTAACACTAGTTAGGTCCCTTAGGTGGCTGCTAGTTATTCTTTGACCAAGGTTACGTCAACTAATTAGAGGTTAATTGATTAAATTGCTAACGATAGTTTTTCATGCTAATTAAATGAAGGAGGTCAATCAATTCAACTCCTTAAATTAAGTAAGCTGATTCAATTAAATTAACTTAACTTGATTACTTAAAATCAGGAACTTAATCAATCATTAAGCTCAGGTTAACTTATTTATTTTAGCTATCCTAACTAGTTAACCTGGACAGGTTTTAGGACTTAGTTAGTTGTTTGGGAGGTTATTAACCAATGTTAACCTATGAAACAAGGGGTTTTTATAAGCTACTATTAATTAGGTTAATCTTGAGGTTAGGACTAAACTATGTTAATCTATGACCATACACTGGTTCTGGATTAACTAATTTTCTAATTAATCAGGCCATTAATTAACTAATTTAAATATAATAATGCTCAAATAAACTACAAAGTAGTTAATCAACAAATGATCCTGCCTAAACAGTAACAGCAAAATCTAACTGGTTCTTGAACAAAGTCAATCACAACGAAAAAACTAGGGCAAGGAATCACGATCGTCAAAAGAAAACTTACTACTTAACGACGGATTCATCATAGAAATGCACAGCAAACAAACATCGAAAAATAATGAAAAGGAAACAGAATCTAAACCTAATGGTAACAAAACAATTAGAGATAGAATATTAAGAAAAAGGATAGAAAAGACTAAAGCTAAACAAAAATAGGACTATAATAATTGATATGATTTCATGCTTCAATAGCAAATAGAAATAATAAAAAGAAGAGGAGATACCCGTAAAAAGGGGTTTGGCCGGAAAATGGACGGTTGCCGGACCTTGGCCGGACTCCGGAGGGTTTAAAAATAACTTCAACCCACATGAATCAGTAGCCCTTGACGAGAGCTATCGATCCACGTAGGTAGAAACCATTGAAGGACTTCCGATCGGCCAGAAGGGGAAGCTAGGGTTTCTGGATTCCTAGATCCAAAATTTGACGATTTTGGATGGGCTTTTGGGGAAATCGATGGTGGGAGGTGATTGAGGCAAGGGTGAGGTCATCTGGTGTGAATTTGGGGTTGATTGGAGAAGCTCCACCGTTGTAGCATTTTAGGTTTTTCAGATTCTTAGATCTGAAATCGGGTGATTTTGGGTGGAATTTTGGGGAAACTGATGGTGGGATGGGGGTAAGGGTGAGGAGAGGGTTGTAGGGGTGAAAGGTTGGGGTGGTTTGGATATGGTCCGCCACCATTAGGCGAGTTCCGGTGGTGAAAACCTAGGGCGGCTAGGGTTTGGTTGAGGTAGAAGAGAGAGAGACGAAGGGGAGGGGAGGCAGCTAGGGTTTGGTGGGGGTTAGGCTTTTGATGAAATGAGGGTAGGGGGGTTGTTAGGACAGTTATATACTAAAGGGGGTGAAGTTCCTGGCCGTCTGATCTATTTTGATCAATGGCCAGGATTCAACCAATTAAACCAAACGGGGTCGTTTGGGTAGTGTATGGGGCCGGCCGGGTTATGTGATAATTGGGCTGGGTACGTTTGGGTAGTGTAGATTTTTGTTTGGGCCTGGGAAGTTTCAAGCCCAGGTCCGAAATTGGCTCTCTTAATTAATTAAACTAATTAATCTAATGAAGTTCAAATCTAATTTAATCCAAAAATGTAGTAATTAACTTAAACCTTATCTATTTACAGATTAATTAACCCTCTTCTTCTCCAAACCCCATAGACGACCTTTGAAGAGTCCCTTCACCATAACCTCTTAGGTAAGTGATTTTAACATTGTTTTCTTCCATTTTTCATCAGTATCTATTAGATTTTAGGCCTAAAAACATGAAATCAAAGGTAGAAATTGGGGTTTTGGGTAGAATTAGGGCTTTTTGATTATTTGGGGAATTTGACCTCGTTTTGGAGTCTGATTCCAAAAAAAATTGTATATTCGGGCTCGTGGATGAATGGGTGATCGGGTTTTAGTTCGAACCCCGGGTTTCGACCAAGCGGGCCCGGGGTTGATTTTTGGATATTTGAGGAGAATGTTGGGAAATCTTTAATTAGGCCTTGAGGTTGAATTGTTGAGCAATTTCTGATGTTATTGAGTCAATTATGTATGGATATGATTGTTTTGGAGTCGGGTTCGAAAGGAAAAGCGGTGCTAGAGGCTTGATTGGATTCATGGAGCCGAGGTGTTTGGCCTAACCTTAGCTTGAGGTAATAGGTATTGAGTCTTAATTGCTACGTGTTTATTCCATGTTCAACGTATAGGTGAGGTGACGAGTATCTATATGTTGTTGTCGATCATGGCCGTGGGTCAGATATTCGCAATTTTATGATATTTATTGGATTTTACTGTCTTTACGGGTTGGTATCCATTTGTTAGCTATACATTTTATGGAAATTCTTGGTTATGAGTATTGTTGAGTAGTTGATCGGTTGGGGAACTTTATGTTGGATTATATACTTGTGTAGGATTGGTTATAGCTGTGTCCCTTGCCGGAACAATATTATTCTTGTTGATTATTTAGTGCAGTTAAGGTTTCTTATTATTGATTTCATGACAACTGTTGTTTTTATATTGTTTAGGTACGAGGGGACATTCCGTGCCGAGTGTTTATTTATTTATTTCACGAGGGGACATTCCGTGCCGAGTGATTGTGAGGTTATGCACGAGGGGGCATTCCGTACCGAGTGTTTATTTATTTATTGCACGAGGGGACATTCCCTGCCGAGTGATTGTGAGGTTATGCACGAGGGGACATTCTGTGCCGAGTGTTTATTTATTTATTGCACGAGGGGACACTCCGTGATGAGTGATTGTGAGGTTATGCACGAGGGGACATTCCGTGCCGAGTGTTTATTTATTTATTGCACGAGGGGACATTCTGTGCCGAGTGATTGTGAGGTTATGCACGAGGGGACATTCCGTGCCGAGTGTTTATTTATTTATTTATGCACGAGGGGACATTCCGTGCCGAGTGTTTTTGGTGAGGTTATAGGACGAGGGGACATACCGTGTCGTTTCTGTTTATTTACTTGTTCAGGGTTGTTAATTCCTGCTGTTATTTATACATTTTAGTTGTTATCGTATTCTGTCATTTCAGTGAATTGTTGCCCTTTTTTTCCCCAGCATGTTAGCTCCATTTTTGTGTGTATCTGTTACTTCTTTATTACATTATTGAACTGTACATGTATTCGTTATTTGTCTTGTCCTAGCCTCGTCACTACTTCGCCGAGTTTAGGCTTGACATTTACTCAGTACATGGGGTCGGGGTTACTGATGCTACACCTGCACTTCTTTATGTTGTGTAGATTATGGAGCCGGAACCAGTGGACATTAAGCGAGGGAGTATCCTTCAGTCCACGGCGACACCGAGGTAGTCCTGCAGGCGTCCACAGGCCTTGGCGTCACCATATATTTCTTTCCTTATGTCTTATCTTGTATTTCTAGACAACTAAACTTGTTTATTTCAGACTCATGTTTTTAGTAAATCTTAGATTGTCTGTGAAATTGTGATACCAGTTATGGGGGTGTATTTAAGGAAATTTCGTAAGATTTATTAGTTAAGTTGTTGAATTTCTTATCTTCTGCATTTCTAATTATAACCGCTCTAGTTTGCCACTGTTATTTCAATTGTCTATAATAAAGAAATAAATGTAATATTCGGAACGTTGGCTTGTCTAGAGGGTTCAACGTTAGACGTCATCACGACCTGAAGGTGGGATTTCGGGTCGTGACAAGTTGGTATCAGAGCACTAGGTTGCCAAGGTCTCATAATTCACGGAAAAACTTGGTAGAGTCTTAGGGATCGGTACAGAGACGTCTGTACTTATCCCCCAGAGGATGCAAAGTTAGGAATAACTTCACATTTCTTCTTCTCTGTCGTGCGGTTTGAATTCTAAATGCTAACTGATTTTCTATTCTATTCTCTCACAGATGGAGAAAACGCGTGCTTCCTCATCTACCAATCAGCAACCCGATCCTCCTAATGCAGCTCCTACGAGGGGCCGAGGACGAGGCCGAGGCCGTGCTAGAGGCCGAGGAAGATCCAGGGCTCGGCCCAGATTAGCAGCCCCAGTAGAGGACCCATAGGTAGACTTTGTCGGTGAGGTTCCTACTCAGACAGTTCTAGTCGTACCAGCTCAGGTTCCAGAGGGGTTCATTGCCACCCCGGTTCTTCAGGACGCTCTAGTACGCTTAGTGGACCTTATGGAAAGCGTGGATCATGTCGGTCTTCTTCCTACAACACCAGCCATCTCTCAGGCTGGGGGAGGGACCCAAACTCATGTTACCCGCACACCAGAGCAGCTAGCTCCTCAGTTCCAGACTCCAGTACCTCAGACAGCTAGATCAGCTCAGCCAGGGATTGTTGAACCGACAGTTGAGGGGGCAGCCATGTCTGCCGATGCTTTGTGGAGATTGGATCGGTTCACCAAGCTATTTCTTACTAATTTTACTGGTGCACCATCAGAGGATACCCAGGATTACTTGGACAATTGCTATGAGGTTCTTCGGAACATGGGTATCGTGGAATCCAATGGAGTTGATTTTGCTACATTCTGTATTTCTGGTATCGCCAGGACTTGGTGGAGGGACTATTGTTTGACCAGGCCAGTTGGATCTTCGCCGTTGTCTTGGGCTCAGTTCTCCGAGTTGTTTTTGGAGAAGTTTCTACCAGTTAGTTAGAGGGAAGATCTTCGGAGGCAGTTTGAGCGCCTCCAGCAAGGATCTATGACTGTTACACAGTATGAGACCAGGTTCATTACTCTGTCCTGATATGCTATCATGACACTCCCTACTGATCGCGAGAGGGTGAGGAGGTTTATTGAGGGTCTAGCTCAGCCTATTAGACTCCAGATGGCCAGAGACACAGGTACCAATATTTTATTTCAGGAGGCAGCCAATGAGGCCAGACGGATTGAGATGGTCTTATCACAGGGCAACGACCAGGGGTCTGACAAGAGGCCTCGTCATTCTGACCGATTCAGTGGTGCCTCATCTGGAGGAAGAGATTCTTTTGGCAGAGGTCATCATCCTAGACCATTCCAGTCAGCACTCCAGGTATCCCGCAGCGCACCACCAGCTCCTATCAGTGCACCACCACTTCAGAGCTTCCAGAGTGGTTATTGTGGTCGTCAGGGACAGTTTCAGTGACAACATTCGCACCAGCCTAGGTCTTCTTTCACTTGTGGTGGTGTAGGGCACATTGCCAGGTTCTGCCCCTGAGCTTCTAGTGGTTCTCAGTATCAGGGTTCTCGTGCTATGATTCCCGCAGCAAGTGCACCCCCACCCCCTCAGCAAGCTAGGGATGGAGGTCGAGGTGCCAAAAGTGGAGGCGAGACAGTTAGAGGTGGAGGACAGGCCACGAGAGGTAGAGGTCAGGCCGCAGTAGGTCGACCCAGAGATGTTCAGGTTGGAGGGGCTCCGCCCCGATGCTGTGTTATTCTTGTTAGGCCTGAGGCTGAGGCTTCTGATGCAGTTATTACAGGTATGGTTTCAGTTTGCAGCAGATATGCTTCGGTTTTATTTGATACGGATTCTACATTCTCCTATGTATCTTCATATTTTGCCCTTATCTGAGCATGCCACGTGATTCCCTGAGTATTTCTATATATGTGTCTTTACCGGTGGGTGATTCTATTGTGGTAGATCGAGTCTACCGTTCTTGCTTAGTGGTTATTGGTGGTCTGGAGACTCATGTAGATCTTTTGCTTCTTGATATGGTTGACTTTGATGTTACATTGAGGATGGATTGGCTATCTCCCTATCATGCTATTCTGGACTGTCATGCTAAGACAGTGACCTTGGCCTTGCCATGAGTACCTCATTTGGAGTGGAGAAGGACTCCTAGTCATTCTTCCGTTAGAGTTATTTCATATATGAAGGCTCGGCGCATGGTCGAGAAGGGTTGTTTGGCATATTTGGCCTATGTTCGTGATTCTAGTGCTGAGGTTCCTTCTATGGAGTCTGTGATCGTGGTTAGTGAGTTTCCAGAGGTATTCCCTACTGACCTACCGGGTATGCCACCTGACAGATATATTGACTTTTGTATTGGGTTGCCTCCGGGCACTCAGCCCATTTCTACTCCGCCATATCGTATGGCCCCGCCAGAGCTGAAGGAATTGAAGGGTCAGTTGCAGGATTTATTGGATAAAGGCTTCATCAGGCCTAGCGTTTCTCCTTGGGGTGCCCCATTGTTGTTTGTCAAGGAGAAAGATAGCTCGATGAGGATGTCTATTGACTACCGGCAATTGAACAAGGTTATTATCAAGAAGAAGTATCCTTTACCAAGTATTAATGATTTATTTGACCAGCTTCAGGGTGCTACAATGTTTTCCAAGATTAACTTGAGATCTGGTTACCATCTGCTGATCATTAGAGCGTCTGATGTCTCTAAGACAACCTTTCGCACTCGGTATGGGCATTATGAGTTCTTGGTGATGTCTTTTGGGTTGACAAATGCCTCCACTGCTTTTATGGAGTTGATGAACCGAGTGTTCAGGCCCTATTTGGATTCGTTTGTTATAGTCTTCATTGATGATATTTTGATTTACTCCTGTAGCCGAGAGGAGCATGAGCAGCACCTTCAAGTCATCCTCCAGACTCTAAAGGACAGTCAGTTGTATGCCAAATTTTCGAAGTGTGAGTTCTGGTTGAGTTCGGTTGCATTTCTAGGCCATGTGGTATCATTAGAGGGTATTCAGGTAGATCCCAAGAAGATTTCAACAGTCAGAGATTGGCCTAGACCCACCTCAGCTACAGAGATCCGGAGTTTCTTGGGCTTAGCAGGCTATTATCTCCGCTTTGTGGAGGGCTTTTCGTCTATAGCAACCCCGATGACCAGGTTGACCCTGAAGGGTGCCCAATTCAGGTGGTCAGATGAATGTGAGGCGAGCTTTCAGAAGCTCAAGATAGCCTTGACCACGACGCTGGTGTTAGTTTTTCCCACGGGTTCAGGGCCTTATACCGTGTATTGTGATGCTTCACGGGTGGGAGTTGGTGCAGTGTTGATGCAGGATTGCAAGGTTATAGCCTATGCTTCTCATCAGTTAAAGGTTCATGAGAAGAAATATCCAGTTCACGATTTGGAGTTAACATCTATTGTTAATGCGTTGAATATCTGGAGGCATTATCTGTATGGTGTGTCCTGTGAGGTGTTCACAGATCATAAGAGTTTGCAGTATTTGTTCAAGCATAAGGAGTTGAACAGGAGGCAGAGGAGATGGTTAGAGTTGTTGAAGGACTATGATATTACCATCTTATATCATCCGGGGAAGGCCAATGTGGTGGCCGATGCTTTGATCCGGAAGTCAGCCAGCATGGGTAGTCTTGCTTATATACCAGTCGGAGAGCGACTTCTTGCTTTGGATGTCCAGGCTTTTGCCAACTGGTTCATGCAAGGTCGTATTTGTGGACCTGATGTTGATGGCATTCGGGAGTTGATACTGCAGGAGGCCCATAGTTCCCGGTATTCCATTCATCTGGGCGCCGCAAAGATGTACCATGATTTGCGGCAGCATTATTGGTGGCGGAGGATGAAGAAGGATATTGTAGCATATGTAGCTCGGTGCTTGAACTGTCAGTAGGTTAAGTATGAGAACCAGAGACCCGGTGGTTTGATGCAGCAGATTGAGCTTCTCGAGTGGAAATGGGAGCATATTACCATGGATTTCGTAGTTGGGCTCCCACGGACTCAGAGGATGATTGATGCAGTGTGGGTCATTGTGGATAGGCTGACCAAGTCAGCACACTTCATTCCTGTATCAGTTTCGTATTCTTCGGAGAAGTTGTCAAAATCTACATCAAGGAGATGGTTCGCCTGCATGGTGTGCCCGTGTCCATTATATCTGATCGTGGTACTCAGTTTACCTCCCATTTATGGAGAGTATTTCAGCGTGAGTTGGGCACACGGGTTGGTTTGAGCACAACATTTCATCCTCAGACGGACGGACAGTCCGAGCGTACTATTCAGATTTTGGAGGATATGTTGCAGGCATGTGTCATTGACTTTGGAAGTTCATGGGACAGTTCTTGTCTTTAGTTGAGTTTGCCTACAACAACAGTTATTAGTCGAGCATTCAGATGGCTCCGTATGAGGCGTTTTATGGTAGGTGATGTCGGTCGCCAGTTGGGTGGTTCGAGTCGGGAGAGGCTACATTGTTGGGTTCAGAGTTAGTCCAGGATGCCTTGGACAAGGTGAAGATCATTCAGGATAGACTTGGTACAACCAAGTCCAGGCAGAAGAGTTATGCGGATCGCAAAGTTCGTGATTTGGCATTTATGATCGAAGACCGGGTATTTCTTCGAGTGTCGCCCATGAAGGGCGTGATGAGGTTCGGAAAGAAGGGCAAGTTGAACCCTAGGTACATTGGTCCATTTGAGATTCTGGACAAGGTGGGAGAGGTGGCCTATAGACTTGCTTTGCCACCTAGTTTATCAGTCGTACATCTTGTGTTTCATGTATTTATGATTCGGATGTATATTGGCGATCCCTCTCATGTGCTTGAATTTAGTGGTGTCCAGTTGGACAAGGATTTGACCTACGAGGAGGAGCCAGTAGCCATAGTAGCTCGGCAGGTTCGTCAGTTGAGATCGAAGATTTATACTTCGATTCGTGTTCAATGGAGAGGTCAGCCTGTTGAGGAAGCTACCTAGGAGTCCGTGTCCGATATGCGGAGACGATATCCCCATCTTTTCCCCGATTCAGGTACCATTCTATGTTCGTACGAGGACGAATGGTTGTTTTAGAGGTGGAGATTGTGATGACCCAAAAGGTCATCCCGTGTAATCTTAGCTAAATCTATGTTTCGAGGCCGTGAAAACCTCTTTATATCACACCTCAATTTGCGTACACAGCCCGGGCGTATAGTCGGGAAGCCGTTATGTGAAAAACTGATAAAATGATATTTTTGTGTTGAAATTTGAATAAAGTTGGCTTTGGTCAACATTTTTGGTAAACAGACCTGGATGTATTATTTGACGGGCCCGGAGGGTCCGTATGAAAATATGGGACTTGGGCGTATGCCCGGAATCGAATTCCGAGGTCCCAAGTCCGAGAAATGAATTTTTGAAGAAAATTATTTTCTGAAAAATATAAAGGTTTTTGAAAATGAGATTTGATGTGAAACCTGTGATGCCGGGCCGGTATTATGGTTATGGAGCCTGGAGAAGGTTCAATATGTTTTATATGGGTTATCTGTGAAATTTGGTAAGAAACGGACTTAGTTTGACATGATTCGGATCAAAAATGGAAAATTTAGAAGTTTTGGAAGCTTAAAGGAATTTCATTAATTTTGAGGTTTAATTCGATGTTTCTGATGTTATTTTGGTGTTTTGATTACTTGAATAAGTCAGTAGGATGGTTTTGGGGTTATGTGCATATTTGGTTTTGAGCTCCGAGGGCTCGGGTGAATTTTGAGTAGGTGTCGGGGTGCAAACTTGGTGAAAAATCTGGTGTAGGTGCATCTTTATGGTGTCAGGTGTTTTACTCTATGCGATCGCATAGGTATAGTCGTGATCGCATCGCCTTGTGAAGGGGGAAGGGTCATTACCTTATGCGATCGCACAAGGGGGCCTGCGACCGCACAGGTGTGGTTCAGGGCGACCGCATCCAATGGACTGCGATCGCGTAGTCTGGGATCTGTAGAGCTATGCGATCACATAGGCTTCTTCGCGATCGCATAGGTCAAAAACGCCCAGTCATTTTAAGTGTCAAAAACAGAATGTTCATTACGGGATATTACAAAAACTCATAAACCCTCTTCTTCTCCAAACCCCATAGATGACCTTTGAAGAGTCCCTTCACCATAACCTCTTAGGTAAGTGATTCTAACATTGTTTTCTTCCATTTTTCATCAATATCTATTAGATTCTAGGCCTAAAAACATGAAATCAAAAGTAGAAATTGGGATTTTAGGTAGAGTTAGGGTTTTTTGATTATTTGGGGAATTTGACCTTGTTTTGGGGTCGGGTTTAAAAAAAATTATATATTCGGGCTCGTGGGTGAATGGGTAATCGGGTTGGTCCGAACCTCGGGTTTCGACCAAGCGGGCTCGGGGTCAATTTTTGGATTTTTGGGGAGAATGTTGGGGAATCTTTAATTAGGCATTGAGGTTGAATTGTTGAGCAATTTTTGATGTTATTGAGTCAATTATGTATAGATATGATTGTTTCGGAGTCGGTTTCAAAAGGAAAAGCGGTGCTAGAGGCTTGATTGGATTCTTGGAGCTGAGGTAAGTGTTTGGCCTAACCTTAGCTTGAGGTAATAGGTGTTGAGTCTTAATTGCTACGTGTTTATTCCATGTTCAACGAATAGGTGAGGTGACGAGTATCTATATGTTTTTGTCGAGCATGATCGTGGGTCAAATATTCAGAATTTTATGATATTTATTGGATTTTACTGTCTTTACGGGTTGGTATCCATTTGTTAGCTATTCATTTGATGGAAATTCTTGGTTATGAGTATTGTTGAGTAGTTGATCGGTTGGGGAACTTTATGCTGGATTATATACTTGTGTAGGAATGGTTATAGTTGTGTCCCTTGCCGGGACGGTATTATTCTTGTTGATTATTCCGTGCATTTAAGGTTTCTTATTGTTGATTTCATGACAACTGTTGTTTTTATATTGTTTATGCACGAGGGGACATTCCGTGCCGAGTTTTTATTTATTTATTGCATGAGGGGACATTCTGTGCCGAGTGATTGTGAGGTTATGCACGAGGGGACATTCTGTGCCGAGTGTTTATTTATTTATTGCACGAGGGGACATTCCGTGCTGAGTGTTTATTTATTTATTGCACGAGGGGACATTCTGTGCCGAGTGATTGTTAGGTTATGCACGAGGGGACATTCTGTGCCGAGTGTTTGTGAGGTTATGCCCGAGGGGACATTCCGTGCCGAGTGTTTATTTATTTATTTATGCACGAGGGGACATTCCGTGCCGAGTGTTTTTGGTGAGGTTATAGCACGAGGGGACATGCCGTGCCATTTCTGTTTATTTACTTATTCAGGGTTGTTATCCTGCTGTTATTTATACATTTCAGTTGTTACCGTATTCTGTCATTTCATTGAATTGTTGCCCTTTTTTTCCCAGCATGTTAGCTCAATTTTTGTGCGTATCTATTACTTCTTTATTACATTATTGAACTGTACAGGTATTCGTTATTTGTCGTGCCCTAGCCTCGTCACTACTTCGCCGAGGTTAGGCTTGGCACTTACTTAATTTATGGGGTCGGTTGTACTGATGCTATACCTGCACTTCTTTATGTTATGCAGATTATGGAGCCGGACCCAGTGGACATTGAGCGAGGGAGTATCCTTCAGTCCACGACAACACCGAGGTAGTCCTGCAGGCGTCCGCCTGCCTTGGCGCCACCATCTATTTCTTTCCTTCTGTCTTATCTTGTATTTCTAGACAGCTACACTTGTTTATTTCAGGCTCATGTTTTTAGTAAATCTTAAACTGTCCGTGAAATTGTGATACTTGTTCTGGGGGTGTATTTAAGGAAATTTCAATAAAATTTATTAGTTAAGTTGTTGAATTTCTTATCTTCCGCATTTCTAATTATAACTGTTCTAGTTTACCACTGTTATTTCAATTGTCTATAATAAAGAAATAAATGTAATATTCGGAACGTTTGCTTGTCTAGCGGGTTCAACGTTAGACGCCATCACGGCCTGAAGGTGGGATTTCGGGTCGTGACAGTCGGCCATACTAGGATATGTATCTCGATCAACTGGGCTCGCTCATAGGTGCTCGGCCACAGTAGGCTCGGTATATAACTTACCATCTGGTCAAAGGTTGCCCAATAGGGGCCTGCCCATCGATTATAGCTCGATGGTAATGAAAATACTTTTAATACTGTATATAAACTCTCTGCTCTTTTGACTGGAAGAAGAAAATACTCAATATAAACATACCTGAATATTAGTCCTGAATCTTCGTATACGAGTCCATGCACCACTAAAATGCATGTCCAAATAACTATTACGATGATCTTTTAGGAACTTACAATCCTAGATAATATCATCGAGACATGTGATGATATATAATTTGGCATATCAACAACTTCGTGCAGCATCCGAGATCTATTAAATGATCCATTATCCAAGAAATAACTTAGCATTAGGTTCTAAGAAACCAACAATGCACAAACCCTATCCACAACTTCAACACTTAATTTGTTTAGTTGCTCATAGGAAAGGAAACCAAAATATGACAACAACCATGTCTCTTATGGCCATGAATAACAGAAGAAAACGCTTGGTACATTTTCAATAAACAACTTGTAGTCAGATTTCCAATTCATCAAACATTGCACCAAACAGGATTAGATAAGCAGCTGTGCCACTTGGACTCTTGTTCTTAAAATAAATCAGAATTTACCTTCAGCAGATGCAATATTTTAGTTTGAGGTGGTAAATCTATTCCTCAGTCTTGACATACTTTTCCTTTGACAACTGCTATATGACTCACGCACTGTGGGTATGAATCACCTAATACATTTGCATGTGGCTGCCACGTGGGGTGGGGGAAATTTTAATCCTATCCAATTTATTAGTTAATTAGGTAATGTCCCGTTACCCGGTAATTAACCAATTACCTGCATAATTATGAATTATCTCAAACTATTTAAAATTCTACTTATTTTTAATACACTTTATACACCATACTATTACGGTCATGTGGTACCATATAAAATTAATACATACACTACTATTTTATTAAAACATCCATGTAAAAATACATATATTTTCTCAACTTCTATTTTTCCTAATCTCATATAAAGAATACAAATTATCGTATACGTCATTCTTAAAATGGTAAAAATATAACCTTATTTATTCGAACAATGTATGTGAAACAACAATTTTTAACATAATACCAGTAATAATATGAAATATTATTGTTAAAAAAGTAAACGGTTTAAATTCAATATACTGACATTGTAAAAACTCTCTATACAACCAGGTTATTTGTTCAGTAATTGCAGGTTCTTAATGAACATTAATTGGTAATCTAGTAATAATGGTAACCAACATGCTATCACAGTTTAAAATCTATTGATAGTGAAAAACAATTTCAACTGGTCAATGTATATACATGTAAATTCTTGATAAGTATAACCTGCTATTATAAGTTATCTACTGATGGTGTAAAAAGTTCTTTACACCATGAAAGAATAAAACATAAATTCAGAAAGTAGTAATACTAGTAAAAAGAAACAAATCTTCCTGAAACATAATAGAGTAAAACTCATTTTTTTTTACCTTTAATTAGTCCTAGTGAATCCTCATCTACCACATTTCTCCATATAAATTAATTACTTGCTAACATTATATTATGACTAACTATACTAGTAACAATAAAAAGAAAACTTCGTTGAACAATAATGAATAAAACTTAAAAGCTCAAATTTTCTTGAAACATAATAGATTAAAGATAAAATTTCTACCTTTAATTAGTCCAAGAATGTCAAAGTTCTAAAAGGAGGGAAACTTTTGGTAATAGAGATCCAAATTTTGGTATTTTTACGGCGGAAATTTAAAGCTGAGGCAAGACGTACCTTATTCAAATTAACCAGTTGAATCAATCTATCAAAAGGATTTTTATGTTTCACCCCCTTATATTCAACTGATTGGGTTAATCATTGTGGTTAGATAACACTTTCTCATAGTATGTGTATAGCTTACCATATTCGATAATAGTAATAATGTTAACTATCCAAAATCATACTTATAAAACTTTTACTAAAATACTCAACATAAAAAAAAATACGACATTAGCATAATATCTAACTGTATCAATGTTGTTAAACTTACAGGGTGTAATATCCTTCCCCCGTTTTAGAACATTCGTCCTCGAATGTTGACTATCACAGATTTACAAAATTTTCACTAGGGCCTCCTCTGTTGCTAAACTAAAACCCAACCTCTATCTGGAGTCTCGACTATTCACAACATTTTCTACTTGAGTACCTCGTATTTTCTTCACCTTTAACTTATTTACCTTTCAATCTCGCATCCTATGTTCTGTTTCTTTCATAACTTCCCTTCCATATTACGCATTAAAGCTCTATCGTAATACCTTCACCTCTGGTGCATAAAAAATCTCGCGACAATTTCATATTGACTTCTTACGACTCAGCTCTATGGCATGTTCTGGAAACAAAGAAGGGTAACGTTTCCTAAATGCCCTATAGCCTTTCATTTATAAATGTGGCGCGCAAACATTCATAAGTGAGACTCTACTAGGCAAGGCTTTGTAGACTCCCTAGGACATAACCCGCTCTGATACCACTTTGTCACGCCCCAAACCTTGGGAGGCGTGGCTGGCACCAGGTGCCTAACTCGCCCGAGCGAACCACTCTGTAACTCATGATCGTTCGACCAAAACTAGAACATACATAAGTTGAGTTAGCTGAACGCATCCCTTTTGTAACTATCATGGGCCCACATGGCCACGACTCATAATATATAACTATTAGTGGGAAACACTGTATCAATAAACTATCGTTCTTAAAACATGAATACATATGGGCCTTCAAGGCCTCTGGCATACTGTACAAACTGAACCTCTGTCTACAAAGCCTCTAAGATTATGTAACATCAATTAGGACAGGGCACCGACTTATCCATACATCTATAGCAAAATCTGACATAAGGACTCATAGACTCGGATGCACTCCGAATGAGGTGGAGTCTTATCGATCCTTCACTGAATGAAAACCTCGTCTACTATGAGGGCTCGTCAATATGATTTTCTATACCTGCATGCATGAATGCAGCGTCCCCAACAAAAGGATGTTAGTACGAATAATGTACTGAGTATGTAAGGCAATATACTGAAAGCTGAAATTGAACTGATAATATAATAACTGAAAGTAACTGGAAGTCAAAGATAATATGGAGATATGCTTACTTGCTGATACTGACTTAACTCTCTCAATATAGTAAGTAAAATAGTTGTCTGCACATATAAGGCTGGGTATATATATATATATATATAACTGCTTTTCCGTAGAAGGCTCGCTCATAGGCGCTCGGCCATACTAGGCTCTGTATTTCGACCAACTGGGCACGCTCATAGGCACTCGTCCTGCCCATCGATTATAGCTCAATGATAATGAAAATACTTTTAATATTGTATATATAAACTCTCTGCTCTCTTGACTGGAAGAAGGAAGTACTCAAATTGAATATGAAGTCCCGATAAGGAGAATATTTTAACTTACAAAACTAGAAAAATATACGTAACTTGCGAGACTAGCAAAATATATGTTAATTTAGGGGTATGAATTGTTCTTTATGCCTCGTTATCAAACTTGTGTAATGACAAGATCATGCCAAAATGAAAGAAGGGCTTAGCTGTTACGACCCGATCGGTCGTTTTGAGCTCTAGCACATCGTTCAGCGGTTTGAAGTCATGAGCAGCTCCATTTAAGGTATTATGACTTGTAGGTGTGGTCGGAATTGAACTTAGGGAAGTTTAGAGTTAATTGGAAAGAAAATTCTCATTTCACAAGCTTTAGGTTGGAGAAATTGACTAAGATTGAAATTTTGAGTAAACGAACTCCGATTCAGGATTTGAAGGTTCCAGCAGGTTCGGATGATGATTTTGGACTTGGGCGTATGTCCGGGCCGGGTTTTGGATAAACCGGGAGCGTTTCGGCGTATATTATGGAAGTCAGCATTTTGAAGAAATTTCATAAGTTTGGCTTGAAGTGCATTTCAGTGTTATTGATATCCGTTTGGGATTCCGAGTCTAGGAATAACTCTGTATGGTGATTTTGGAGTTAGGAGCCGGACCGTAAGTGAATTCGGATGTCCGTAGGTCATTTTGAAGTCATTTGGCTGAAGATAGAAATTTGAAGGTTTTTGAGAAATCTGACCGGAAGTGGAAATTTTGATATCAGGGTCGGAACGTGAATCCGGAAGTTGGAACAGGTTCGTAATGTTGAATATGACTTGTGTACAAAATTTGAGGTCAATCGGACGTGATTTGATAGGGTTCGGCATCAGATATGGAAGTTTGAGATTTCAAGTTCGTAAAGTTTAAATTTTAGTGCGATCCGTGGTTTCGACGTTGTTTGATGTGAATTGAGGCCTCGAGCAAGTCCGCATTATGTTTTGGAACAGGTTGGTTTAATTGGATGGGGTCCCGGGGGCCTCGGGTGGATTTCGGGTGGTTAACGGATCAAGTTTGGAGTTTGAAGTAGTGCTGAGATTGTTGTCATCTGGTGTGACCGCACCTGCGAGGATTTGGCCGCAGGTGCGGCTCTGGGGCCGCAGGTGCGAATTTTGGTGGATTGGCTGGGAGCGCAGCTGCAATGTAATTTCCACACTTGCGAAGGAGCAGGTGCGGACAATTGGGCACAGGCGCGAGTTTTGGATGGAACTGAGGAAGCCATAGGTGCGGGAGTTTGGGCGCACCTGCGGGAGAGCAGGTGCGGAGATTGGATCGCAGGTGCGAAAATAGGCCTGGGCAGAATGTTTTAAACCACACATTCTTGGCTTATTTTCTCCCATATTTCTTTGGTTTGGACGACTTTGAGGAGCTTCAAGAAGGATTTTCATCATGCATTACTATGTAAGTAATTTCTTCATGTTTTAAGTTAAATACAAGGTTTATGCATGGAATTAGACATGGAAATTAGTAGGAAATTGGGATTTTTGGAGGAAAAACCTAGAAATTGTAATATGGATTTTTACCACTAATTGAGCATGAATATTTGAGTAAAATGATATATTTGAGTTAGTAAAGCTATGTGTAGGGTATATCTTCGAGAAAGTTCGGAATCCGGTCACGTGGGCCCGAGGGCATTTTGGTTAATTCACTGAGCGGAGTTGGGAAATTATATAATTTTAATTGTTGCAAATATTAGAGTATATTTTCATTGGTTTGTCGTTATTTGGATAGTTTTGGGGCGTTGTGCATCCATTGGAGTCGTCAGAAGGGCTTGGAAGCCGGTTATGGAATTTCGGAGCGAGGTAAGTCTCCTTTCTAACTTTGTGAGGGGGAATTGTCCCCCTAGGTGAACTAATTAAATATGTGCCACTATCTGCGGGGGCTACGTACGCACGTGGTGACAGGAGTCCGTGCGTAGCTACTATTATTCCATGTCTGGGTAGTCTAGGACCCACTAGCATGCCTTACGTGTTGTACATGTGATCCTGCCAATAATATTAAACTATTAATGCTATTGAATCGGTAATTTATTTCCTAAGAAGACTAAAGTGTACCTTTCTTAATCATTTAGAAAGAGAATTGATTCCTCTGTGGATAATTGTATTCCTGATAAGGTTGTATTATTTAATATTATTAAACTTGGCAAATGAGTTTCAAAACAAAGATTTAAATGCGATTTTTCGTGTTCCTTTAAGAAGAATTTTACCACTTTCCTGAGTAACTGCTTTCTTGATTAAAATGTGGACTTATTGTGTTAATATGTGTATCTATGGGTACCTGAGTCGCATGTATGATTCGCGAGCAGGATAACCCTGTATTTATGTATAACCGTGTCGCATGATCGATTCGCGAGAGGGGCAGATAGATGCATCAATCGTTCGAGCCGTTCGACCCTCGGCAGTGCACAGCTTATTATTGTTGGTCCGCGCCATTCGACCCTCGGCATTACTTGCGCATGATATTTACTGTGTATTTGCTGTGATTTTACCCGATTACTAACCTGGAAATTTTAAGTTGTCGACTGAAATGACAGAGATTTAAAGTTATTAAAATTTTGGAAGAAGTTGTTCTTTCCCGTCGATTATTTTTTATTTGATTAAATCATCCATGTTTGTTTATTCGTTATTGAAATGACGAAGATTTAAAGTGTTAAATGTGGAATGTTTGATATTATTTATTCCTGATTTTAATAAATTGCCTATGAGATTCATGCTTAGTGTCTCACTTGATTATACTAAATTGACCTCTAGCAAGTGTCAAATCGACCTCCGTCACTACCTCTCTGACGTTAGGCGGGATACTTACTGAGTACACATTGTTTTCGTACTCATGCTACACTTGTTGTGCATTTTTATTGCACAGGTACTTTCATAGCGATGTGGCTGGTTTGGAGACTTAGGCGAGCTGCATCATCCGGAGGCGATCCGCAGCTGACAGAGTCTCCCTCATATTGTATTTATTTTCATTTTAAATTCCTTGTCCAATTTGTATTTCGGACAAGCTTTGTAGTATTTGTGAAATTCTTAGAATTTGCTCATGCACTTGTGACACCGGGTTCTGGGATGTGTATGGGATATATTTTATAAAAATGGAATATTAAACTGTCGTATTTATTTAATGGATTTTTGTTTAGTTATTACGTAATAAGTTAAAGGTAATGATTTAAAAAATGTTAAAACATGAATTTATTTCAACTAATTAATGATTGGCTTGCCTGACGATGGTGCCCGGTGCCATCATGACCTTAATAAATTTTGGGTCGTGACAACATGGTATCAGAACTCTGGGTTCCCTTAGGTCTCACGAGTCATGAGCAAGTCTAGTAGAGTCTTGCAGATCGGTACAGAGACGTCTGTACTTATGTTTCATCCTACTCAATCTTATACGCCGCAAAGTGCTTGCTATGAATCGGGAATTTGAGGAATTTAAATGGTGCTATGGATGTGGTGCGGGAAGTTTCTCCCTGCGAAGTTGATTGAGGCTGTTGTCGTTGTTCTGCGGAAGAGTAGTATGTTGTTTCAGCCAGTAGCTGTGATTCTAAGGACTTGAGGTTATGCTCAGGTTGTGATGATATTTATGATTGGTTATCGCGCGATGTCGATATGATTATAGAATGCTTGCCCATATGTTGGGGGTGATGAATGGCTTGAAGGGATGTCTTCTCAGGGCGTGATTTCGAGATTTCAGCATTTTAGTTCCGGTAGTGGAAAGGCATTTGGACTATAATGGTCAGGTTTTGGATTGATAGAGCAGTAAGACTTGGTGTTTTCAAGTGAGGTGGGATATGCAACTGTGATGTGATGTCGTCGCCACTGATCGAATGGAATATGTTAAGTTTGTCGGTGCTATGGTTTCTTAGGTTGCATGGGTCAGAGTATTGTGAAGTAGTATTGAAGAAGCGGCTGTCAGAGACTGTGAGGCGCGGTGGTCCAATACTGGATGAGTATTGATAATGAAGGAAGCTCGAGAAAGATGATCTTCGGAGAGTTTGAAGTCGTGGTGATCTACTGGTGTAAGAGCTGCAGAGAATGATATTGAATTGGACAACATACGATGAAGGAAGACATGTGAGAAGTGTAAGGTGGCGGCTAAATCTCTAAAAGGCCAGGTGTCAGGAATGGAAGTCAGGTAGTTGTTTAAAGGAATGAGATTAACAAGTGCGAGAGTGGAAGCGTAGCACAGGAGTTCAGTGGTAAGACAGTTGCCTATCTTGAGGGGAGTTTGAGAGTTTTAGTGGATGGCGATGGGTCTACGAGCTTAAGCTCAAATATGGGTTATTTCGGCGGAAGGTTGGATACAACAGGGAGGAGTTGTTAGGAATGAAGAAGGACACAATGTGGAGGTGAATTGAAGATGTTGTAGCACGTTTAATAGACGTCCATGAGGAGCGGACGAAATAGTAAAGTTGGTAGAGGAAGAAGGGCGCATGATAGGGTATTGACGTTGTAGAGAATGTGCAGTACAACGTCGTTAGAAGGTGTCAGTTGGTGATTTCCATAAGTGAGTTATCTCCTGTGAGTATATTAGCTATTGTGTGGTTGGAAAGTTTTTGTGAGGGATTCTAGTGGCTATTCGGTAGGAGGCAGAATGTGCGAATGATGCTAGAGAATTTGAGTATTTAGGGAATGCGGATAGGGGACTTCGGAAGAATTTGATGGATTGGTTAAGCAAATCATGTTAACAAAGAAGAAAGGATCTCAGCAGGGTCTAGAGTGGTGCAATGAGTAGCTTCGGGCTAAGTGGGGGAGTCCTACCACTTGCAGTTGGGTTGCAGGATTGTGTTATCATAGGGTTGCGGATTGTCGGCGTGTTGGAAAGTTATTTCTGCTAAGGGGAAAGGAGTAAAATGGTGATTGTGCATGGGATTTGATGAATGTGTGCAAAAGTTGGCCCTATTGGACCAGGGTTAGGCTTTGGAAGATTCAGAATTTATGCTTAAGGCATAGGCGAGTCGTTAGGGTAGTGACTCAGTCACGTGCTTCATTGAGAGGATGTTCATGTGCTAGAAGAGCCTTGGAGTTGATTGTGTTCGGGGCCAGTTAGAGTAGGTGACTCTCAGCAGTGGTCCTAGTAAATTCGAAGGTTAAGAATGCGGTGATTAATGGTTAAAGGCAGCAGTATGATTAAGAATGGAGCTTTTGCAGTGTAATTTCAGAGAGAGGGAAAATAATTGGAGTGTTCTATGTTATTTTCAGCGTGCAGGATAATATTGGAGGAGTGAGAGAAATAAACTCTGGGTTGTAGAAAGATTATCAAGAGGGTATGAGACGGGTTGCGGGATTGAGGAAGCATGGTCTTGTGAATCAAGTTCACTCGGGATAAGTGAGGGTTGAGTTTCTATGAGTTGACGGAAGTTACTATTATTCCTGAGGTAGTTAAGGATGATTGAAAGAAGATACATTGATTAGCCATGGTTGAAATGGCACATGTACGACAGTGATCAATTTCGTCAGTGTAATTAAATTATGCATGTGGTTTGGGCCGGTATGTGCGGGGCTTGTCGGCCGTCGTAATAGATTTCATGAGGGAGCATTCGAGTGCTATGGCATGTCAGGTGTAGGCTAATCCCGGAAGGTTTATGGTGGTTCAGACCACTACTTAAGGATTTGCATGTATTATGATTGTGGGAATTCTCTCGCATGTTGTGGTGGTTCTCTTGAATTGAGGTAAGTAAAAGGTTTCTATATGATGAAGTGTTCACCACATTAGTGGTTCAGAAGTTATGATGTAATTCTGGCGCTATCTCATATTGGCATGCTAGGTGCAGTAAACAGTGTGTAATTGGGAGTAAGAATCGAGATTGCGGTTCGGTGTTAACAAGGATGTCATGAGCTCGGATGAGCAATAAAAAGTGATTTAAAAGTTTAGAGTGAGCTGGTGTTATCTTCAGTGTCATCTGAGATCGATATTCGGTGGAAGAGGCTTTGCATCCTAGTTATGGGTTCTTGATTTGTTTTACCGCGTTAGTATGGCCAGTGGTGGATGTGTAGACTTGCTACCTTGTGTGGAAGGTCGTGGGAGCGTGACCACGGGAAGATGGTATAAGTGTGATAGGTAGTCACCTGATTGATTGAAGATTTAGACCAATCGTAAGGAAGTGCAATATTGCTTGTTTGAAAATTTATACCAGGAAGGCGTTCGGTCCAGCTGGTTGTGGGTTATGGGGTGTTGTCCCGGCTATGATGGTTGTTCTTGCGTGTTATGAGAGGAAGTAGGTTATTTTGGACCCAGGTAAGGCTATCAGCCTAGTTCATTGCGAGCAGAATTAGTCTGAAGTGTATGAATGGATTTAAACAAGATTATGGGCTTCATGCAAGTCAGATGTGTTCATTTCTGTATGGCGCTCCTCAAGGAGGGGTGTTGGAATATCAGGTGTTGTTCCTTCTTCGTCAAATTCATGTGATATTATGGTTGTGCCGTGCGAGTTGTGAAACGGATTGATAACTCCTATGTGTTAAGATTCAGCGTAGTAACAATGTTATGTGAGCAGGAGGGCTCTTGAGATTCAGAGTATATATATATTGCACCTCAGTTGTGCTTAAGTTTTGTAGCATATGGCGTTATTAGTCTCCCCAGGATGGTATTATGCACTTAGCGTGCTTGTGACCGATGTTCGATATTTTTGTGGTAATGAGCAATTTAGCTCGGTGTGTATCTTCTTATGTAAATTTTATGTGCGGATCGGGTGGCACGTCACCACGGGTATGTTAATTGGATCGGGTTGCACGCCGCAACAGTGTGATGATGAGTAAGGTTCCTATATTTATTTTTCTTGTGTTTTACTTCCTATTTTCTGAGGGAAGTCCATATTAGTTGCGTGAGTTGAGTAGTCCATTCCTGAGTCATTTCTTATGTATCATATTTGAGTTGTGGCCTATTGTCGCATTGTGGAGTCATGTGAGACTGTTGGTCATGTCTGGGATGATTTGTTGTCTGAACAGTTCATACTGGGTGAGACAAAGTTACTGGATCAAGGATCAGTGCGATAAGATTATGTGAAATACATTAAAGGACAGTTACCCTTATTTGTTTGTAATGAGGTGATGATTCTAGTCAAGAGGAGATATTCAACGATTTGTTAACTCTGCAGTTGGTTATGAATTTCTACACATCTCCTCTGTTGTAGTGGTATCGCTAGCATTATAGCAGGATGTATATATATATCATGAGGTGCATTGGGAGCATCAGATTAATGGAATTTTGGCTATTAAGGTTCAGGGAGTGTCATTATGGTCAGATGATGAATTATGCAGTGCATGGTGCTAATTCAGCAAGGGTATGCAGTCATGTTCTGGTATATCGTGTGGTAGTTGATACGGTGTTTATATAATCGAACTAGGCTTGGCAGAGAAATTTCAGGTGTTGGAGCTGGATTTTGAGCTTATTGTATGGATAAAAGAAGAAATCTTCAGATTTGATCAAGCTAATGTACTCAACTGGGTTGTGGTAGCACGGGCAGGTGCTCAAGGTGTTAAAAAGTGATTTCAGATAACTCCAGAGCAGTTCTTAACACGTTCGAGGACGAACGTCTGTTTAAGTGGGGGAGAATGTAACGACCCGACCGGTCGTTTTGAGCTCTAGCGCGTCGTTCAGTGGTTTGAAGTCATGAGCAACTCCATTTCAATTATTATGACTTGTAAGTGCGGTAGGAATTGAACTTCGGCAAGATTAGAGTTAATTGGAAAGAAAATTCTCATTTCAGAAGCCTTAGATTGTAGAAATTGACTAAGATTGGAATTTTGAGTAAACGACCTCCGAATCAAGATTGAAGGTTCCAGCAGGTTTGTATGATGATTTTGGACTTGGGCGTATGTCCGGACCGGGTTTTGGATAAACCGTGAGGATTTCGGCGTATATTATGGAAGTCAACATTTTGAAGAAATTTCTTAAGTTTAGCTTGAAGCGCATATCAGTGTTATTGATGTCTGTTTGGGATTCTGAGTCTGGGAATAGCTATGTATGGTGATTCTAGAGTTGGGAGCGCGATCGGAAGTGAATTCGGATGTCCGTAGGTCATTTTGAAGTCATTTGGCTAAAGATAGAAATTTGAAGGTTTTTGAGAAATCTGACCTGAAGTGAAAAATTTGATATCGGGGTCGGAATGTCATTCCGGAAGTTAGAGCAGATCCGTAATGTCGAATATGACTTGTGTGCAAAATTTGAGGTCAATCGGATGTGATTTGATAGGGTTCGACATCGGATGTGGAAGTTTGATATTTCAAGTTCGTAATGTTTGAATTTTAGTGCGATCCGTGGTTTCGACGTTGTTTAATATGAATTGAGGCCTCGAGAAAGTCCACATTATGTTTTGGAATAGGTTGGTGTAATTGGACAGGGTCCCGGGGGCCTCGGGTGGATTCCGGATGGTTAACGGATCAAGTTTGGAGTTTGAAGAAGTGCTGAGATTGCTGTCATCCGGTGTGACCGCACATGCGAGGATTTGGCTGCAGGTGCGGCTTTGGCACCACAGGTGCGAGATTTTGGTTGCTTGGTTACGAGCGCAGGTGCGATGTAATTTTCGCACCTGCGAAGGCGCAGATGCGGACAATGGGGCACAGGCGCGAGTTTTGGCTGGAGCTGAGGAAGCCGCAGGTGCGGGAGTTTGGGCGCACCTGCGGGAGCGCAGGTTTGCGAAGATTGGATCGCAGGTTTGAAAATAGGCCTGGGCAGAATGTATTAAAATCGAGATTCTTGCCTCATTTTCTCCCATCTTTCTTTGGTTTGGACGACTTTGAGGAGCTTCAAGAGGGATTTTCATCATGCATTACTAGGTAAGTTATTTCTTCATATTTTTAAGTTAAATACAAGGTTTACGCATGGAATTAGACATGAAAATTAGTAGGAAATTGAGATTTTTGGAGGAAAAACCTAGAAAATGTAATTTGGATTTTTACCACGAGTTAAGCATGAATATTTGAGTAAAATGATATATTTGAGTTAGTAAAGCTATGGGTAGGGTATATCTTCGAGAAATTTCAGAATCCGGGCACGTGGGCCCGAGGGCATTTTGGTCAATTCATTAAGCGGAGTTGGGAAATTATATAATTTGAATTGTTGCAAATATTAGAGTATATTTTTATTGGTTTGTCGTTATTTGGATAGTTTTGGGGCGTTGTGCATCCATTGGAGTCGTCGAAAGGGTTTGGAAGCCGGTTATGGAATTTCGGAGTGAGGTAAGTCTCCTTTCTAACTTTGTGAGGGGGAATTGTACCCTAGGTGAACTAATTAAATATGTGCTACTATCTGTGGGGGATACGTACGCACGAGGTGACGGGAGTCCGTGTGTAGCTACTATTATGCCATGTCTGGATAGTCTAGGACCCACTAGCATGCCTTACGTGTTGTACATGTGATCCTGCCAATAATATTAGACTATTAATGCTATTGGATCGGTAATTTATTTCCTAAGAAGACTAGAGTGTACCTTTATTAATCATTTAGAAAGATAATTGATTCCTCTGTGGATAATTGTATTTCTGATAAGGTTATATTATTGAATATTAATAAACTTGGCAAATGAGTTTCAAAACAAATATTTAAATGCTATTTTTCGTGTTCCTTTAGGAAGAATTTACCACTTTCCTGAGTAACTGCTTTCTTGATAAAAATGTGGACTTGTTGTGTGAATATGTGTATCTATGGGTGCCTGAGTCGCATGTATGATTCGTGAGCAGGATAACCCTGTATTTATGTATAACCCCGTCGCATGATTGATTTACGAGCGGGGCAGATAGATGCATCTATGGTTCGATCCATTCAAACCCTCAGCAGTGCATAATTTATTATTGTTGGTCCGCTCCGTTCGACCCTCGGCATTGCTTGCGCATGATATTTACTGCGTATTTGCTATGATTTTACCTGATTACTAGCCTGGAAATTTTAAGTTGTCGACTGAAATTATAGAGATTTAAAGTTATTAAAATTTTGAAAGAAGTTGTCCTTTCCCGTTGATTATTTTTTATTTTATTAAATCATCCATGTTTGATTATTCGGTATTGAAATAACGAAGATTTAAAGTGGTAAATGTGGAATGGTTGATATTATTTATTCCCGATTTTAATAAATTGCCTATGACATTCATGCTTAGTGTCTCTCTTGATTATACTAAATTGACCTCTAGCAAGTGTCAAATCGACCTCTCGTCACTACCTCTCTGAGGTTAGGCGGGATACTTACTGAGTACACGTTATTTTCGTACTCATGCTACACTTGCTGTACATTTTTATTGCACAAGTACTTTCATTGTGATATGGCTGGTTTGGAGACTTAGGCGAGCTGCATCATCCTGAGGCGATCCGCAGCTGACTGAGTCTCCCTCATATTGTATTTATTTTCATTTTAAATTCCTTGTCCAATTTGTATTTCGGACAATCTTTTTAGTATTTGTGAAATTCATAGAATTTGCTCATGCACTTGTGACACCGGGTTCTGGGATGTGTATGGGATGTATTTTATAAAAATGGAATATTAAACTGTCGTATTTACTTAACGAATTTTTGTTTAGTTATTACATAATAAGTTAAAGGTAATGATTTCAAAAATGTTAAAACAGGAATTTATTTCAATTAATTAATGATTGGCTTGCCTGACGATGGTGTCCGGCGCAATCAAGACCTTAATAGATTTTGGGTCGTGACATTAGCCTTAAACATGTCTTTAGCCCTCAATCTTCGTATACGAGTCCATGCACTACTAAAATGCATGTCCAAATAACTATTACGATGATCTTGTAGGAACTTACAATCCTAGATAATATCATCGAGACATATGATGATATATAATTTGGCATATCAACAACTTCGTGCAACATCCAAGATCTGTTAAATGATCCCTTATCCTAGAAATAACTTAGCATTAGGTTCCACAATCTAAGAAACCAACAATGCACAGACCCTATCCACAACTTCAACACTTAATTTGTTTAGTTGCTTGTAGGAAAGGAAACCAAAATCTTACAACAACCATATCTCTTGTGGGCATGAATAACAGAAGAAAATCCTTGGTACATTTTCAATAAACAACTTGTAGTTAGATTTCCAATTCATCAAACATTGCACTAAACAGGAATAGATAAGCAGTTGTGCCACTTGGCCTCTTGTTCTTAAAATGAATCAGAATTTACCTTCAGCATATGCAATGTTTTAGTTTGAGGTGGTAACTCTATTCTTCAGTGTTGAAATACTTTACCTTTGACAACTGCTATATGACTCACGTAATGTGTGTATGAATCACCTAATACATTTGCATGTGGCTGCCACGTGGGGTAGGGAAAATTTTAATGCTATCCAATTTATTAGTTAACTAGGTAATGTCCTGTTACACGGTAATTAACTAATTACCCGCATAATTAAGAACTATCTCAAATTAATTAAAGTTCTACTTATTTTTAACACACTTTATACACCATACTATTACGGTCATGTGATACCATATAAAATTAATACATACACTACTATTTTATTAAAACATCCATACAAAAATACATATATTTTCTCAACTTCTATTTTCCCTAATCTCATATAAAGAGTACAAATTTTCGTATACTTAGTTCTTAAAATGGTAAAAAGATAACCTTCTTTATTCGAACAATGTATGTGAAACCGTAACTTTTAACATAATACCAGTAATAATATGAAATATTATTGTTAAAAAAGTAAACGGTTTAAATTCAATATACTGACATTGTAAAAACTCTCTACACAACCAGGTTATTTGTTCAGTAATTGCAGGTTCTTAATAAACATTAATTGGTAATCTAGTAATAATGGTAACCAACATGCTATCACAATTTAAAATCTATTGATAGTGAAAAAAATTCTTCACCTGGTCAATGTATATACATGTAAATTCTTGATAAGTATAACCTGCTATTATAAGTTATCTACTGATGGTGCAAAAAATTCTTTACACCATCAAAGGATAAAACTTAAATTCATAAAGTAATAATACTAGTAAAAAGAAACAAATCTTCCTGAAACATAATAGAGTAAAACTCAATTTTTTTACCGTTAATTAGTCCTAACGAATCCTCATCTACCATATTTCTCCATATAAATTATTACTTGCTAACATTATATTATGACGGACTATACTACTAAAAATAAAAAGAAAACTTCATTGAAACATAATGGATAAAACTTAAAAGCTCAAATTTTCTTGTAACATAATAGATTAAAGATAAAATTTCTACCTTTAATTAGTCCAAGAATGTCAAAGATCTAAAAGGAGGGCAACTTTTGTTAATAGTGACCCAAATTTTTGTATTTTTACGGAGTAAATTTAAAGCTGAGGCAAGACGTACCTTATTCAAATTAACCAGTTGAATCAATCTATCAAAAGGATTTTTATGTTTTACCCCCTTATATTCAACTGATTGGGTTAATCATTGTGATTAGATCACACTTTCTCATTTAATGTGTATAACTTACCATATTCGAAAATAATAATAATGGTAACTATCCAAAATCATACTTATAAAACTTTTACTAAAATACTCTATTTAAAAGAAAGTACCACATTAGCATAATATCTAACTGTATCAATGTTGTTAAACTTACGGGGTGTAACACCCTTCTCCACTCATCGATAGATCAAATTGAGGTAAGGACTATAAATCTAACTTGGGACTGGCGCAATCATATTGTTACATATTTGCAGGGTGGCGTACTCCTAGATGATAAAAAGGAAGCCAAGAACTTCGGATGCAAGCAGCCAGATACAACGTCATTCATAACGATCTATATAAGAGGACGTACGGCGGCCACCTAGCCAAATACTTGGGCCTGAATACAATGCGGCGCGTCATAGAAGAAGTCCACGAGGGCCACTGCGGGGCTCATTCCAGCAACCAAGCTCTGGTCAGATGCCTCACATGGGCAGGTTACTACTGGCATACTATGAAAAAAGAGGTCGCAGACTTTGTGAAAAGATACAAGCAATGCCAAAAATACTCCCCAATGATCCACCAAGTAGGCGTACACCTCCACTCGGTCACTTCCCCCTAGTCTTTCATCAAGTGGCGGTTGGACATCGTTGGTCCCCTCCCCGTAGGACAATGTTTCCTTATAGTTTTAACTGACTATTTTTCTAAATGAGTAGAAGCAGGAGCATTCGCTTAGATACGCGAGCAGAAAGTGATCGCCTTCATATGAAAGAACATTGTGCGCCGCTTCAGCCTCTACAAAGAGATTAAATGCGACAACGGACCCCAATTTACTAGAAAGAAGGTCACCGAATTTTTTGAAAAGTGGCATATCAAAAGAATACTCTCCACCCCATACCACCATGCGGGCAACGGGAAAGCGGAGTCCTCTAATAAATCAATATTGAACATCATGAAGAAAAAGCTCGAGGACGCCAAGGGACTATGGCCAAAACTACTGCCAGAAGTGCTATGGGCCTACCGCACAACGCCAAAGACGAGCACATGAGAGATGCCCTACTCGTTAGTCTATGAGACTGATGCAGTAATACCAGTCAAAGAGCCCAGTTTGAGATACTCCCATGAGAGTGGGCCGAGGAATGACGAAAGCAGAAGGAAGGACCTCGACGAAGCCGAAGAACGGAGAGATATGGCCTACATAAGGATGATCGCCCAAAAACAACATGCAGAATGCTACTATAACAAAAAGGCCAAGATCAGACAACTCAAAGTCGGGGACTATGTGCTCAAGGCCAAAATACAAGCAAGAAAATACCCGGGGGAGGGCAAATTGGGAACAAATTGGGACGGCCCATACAAAATCACAGTAGCAACAAACAAAGGGTCATTTAAACTAGAAACAATAGAAGGAAAATGGATACCAAACAACTAGAACATCGCCCACCTCAAGCACTTCAACTTTTAAGAACAAGCGTCCCTCAAGTCGTACTCTTTTTCCCTCACTTAAGTTTTGTCCCAATTAGGTTTTCTCAAGGAGGTTTTTAACGAGGCGATAAGGGGAACACTTCAAGTTGAAGTACGGACAGAAAAATGCATAGAACGGTCAGTTCATTGCCCAACTCTCGACATATCTCCAGGTCTCCTAATGAAGGGACTAATAGACCGGGACTAGGATGCCAGCCCGAAAAATATGTAAATTTCTCCAAGTATGAGCAAAACACAAATGTATGTTCGCTAGAATAACATTACCCCAGTATCTACTCGGTCCATGACCACAATTGAATAACCTACATCCGACCTTGTTCGAATCAAGTAACATTCGACCTTATTCAAATTAAAACATAAGACCTCGTTCGAATCAAATAACATTAGACCTCGGTCGAATTAAATAACATGCGACCCAGTTCGAATTAAAAACATTTGACCTCGTTCGAATCAAATAACATTCAACCTCGTTCAAATCAAATAACATTCGACCTTGTTCGAATTAAATAACATTCAACCTAGTTCGAATTAAATAACATTCGGCCTCGTTTGAATTGAATAACATTTGACCTCGTTCGAATACATTCGACCTCGATCGAATCAAATAACATCGGCCTCGCTCGAATTCACATTCGGCTTCGTTCAAGTCAACTACGGGTTATATTTGGCTTCGTCCGAATTAACACACATACAGGCCGCAGCCATTGTTAAGTTTAAGTCATGTTCGACCTCTCTCATATTAACTAAGTTACATTTCAAACTAAGCTCCAGTTATGTTTGACTTTATTCGAGTTAATGCTTATTGGGCCCAGGTCATAACTACCTAAGTTTGACATCTGACCTCATTCAACATATGATCTGAGCTTCTACGACTAAAAGTATCCAAACAGCAAAATCAAAGAAATAAACTTGCAAGCCCGAACAGAAGAAAATAACATTTCATACTTTAATATTCATTACAAGGGCTAATACAGATGCCCACAAAAGTGTACACAAAATCTACAAACAGAAATATGAATAATTACTCGCCACCTGAGCCAACAAACAACATTATCCCCACCATTGCAACCGGGATACTCATCCTCGTACCAAGCATCCTGCTCAATCCCGTCTATATTATCCTCACCATCACCGGCCTCAGGGGTTGCAGGGTCATAGCCGCAAGTAATCCGAGCTGCACGCGCCTTAGTCGAGCATTCTCAAAGTTGGCTTCAAGAACATTCCCCGCTGTCATCAAACTTTTAAATATATCCAGCTGAGCCTCGACATGGATCCACTTCTCATATAAATCCCGCGGGACATCAGGAAAATCAGAAGCATGAGAGGAGGACGACTGAGCCAATAACTATGATTTCTCAGCCTCGAGAACAATGACTTGGTCGCGAAGGCTAGAAACCTCTTTTTCTAGCTCCCCTATCCGTTAATAAAGCCAAGATTCTCTAAGTTTAGTCGTCTCTAAATCATTTGCCCGCCCGGACCGAAGAACGGGGATAACAGCCTCCAAAGCCTCTACCTTTGTTGAGGCTACCAGCCTAGCTAACTCGGCATTCTCCAAGTCAGTTTCCCTCTCAGCAACCTTCAATGTTTTCTCGGCGACCTCGCCACCCAAAGTCTTCGCCCTGACTGAACATTGTTCAAGCTCAACCCGCAGAGAAAGCACTTGAGCCTGAAGGTCTGCGCATTGAGCCTCCACTCCCCTGCTCACCTCGAGCTCCTTTTCTTTGTCCCTAGGTGCCCCTTCAAGGATGTTGCATTTGCTGAGGACTCTCATTAGCTCATCATCTTTTTGCTTCATCTCGTCCATGATAGCTTGGAAGTTTCCACTCTCGCCTACAAATCTTGTGATGCTTGCTGCGGTATTCACGGTACTTACTATCCATGTTCTTGAAGATGGTTTTACTTCTCATACTCGGCGAGCACTCTCAATCTCCAAGATAATGGTCTGAAAGAAAAAAAAAGAAAAAGCGGAAGAAAATCAATCTACCGAAAATAGTGTGCTAAGGTACATAAATTAGAAAGGTCAGAATACATACCCTAAAGGCGAGGCCGGCTATGCCCGTCGACATGGCGTCATCGTCCAACAGCTCGATGGTTTTTCCCTCCACATCGGAGGAAAGGTGACCTAAGGAAGGGACCACGTCTTCCGTGTTCACCAACAAGTCGTGTCCATAGGGACCACGATGGTACGAGTGGACCCTTCCAACCTCACTTCCACCCGAGTGAACCCCTCACTCAGCATTCGCACCTCATCAGGGTCAATGTCAGAGCCGGTTTCATAGTCGTCCTCTGCAATACCTTTGCCTCTCTCCTCATCCGACGAGGGAACATCAACCGGTCCCGAGGATGACTACTCATTTCTTAGTATGGTGTCCCCAACTTCCACATACGACCCTCCAACTTTGAACTCAACCATAGGTAAAGGTGCACCTTCCACGACCCCCATTTACAGCAGAACTTCGGATGACGGATTTACGTCACTTTTAGGAACAACAATGGTCAGCTCATAGTCGTCCCTTGTAGAGTCCACTGCTCGAACTGTCCCATCACCAACATCCACAGACCTCCTTTTATGTGGAATCAAGTCTTCTTCACTCGATGACAACTCATCTACTAATTGCAGCGCAAGAAAAGCCGAAGTCCCAAATGTGAAGGCTGCTGCTGGTCGAGTTGATCTCGCCAAAGCTGGAGGCCGAACGGGAGCATGACCGGGCAGGAATGGTCGCGGTTGCAACTAGGGTAGATCCCGTTGTAACGGGAGCATGGTGGAATGCAGGAGTAGGAGCTTTCGATCTCCTAGGACCTCCCCGTGCTGACAACAAAAGAGAAAAAAAAGTCAAGATCAATCCCCGGAATGATAAAAAGCAACCAATCAGAAAGATGCAACAACGAAGACATAAGATAAGCAAAATTACCGGGAAGCTTGGGCCCGAACTTATTGCGAAAGGCCGACCATTCGCGAATCCCCACTGTATGAGGAAGGAGCCGACTAACCCACTCGTGAATATCTTCGACCAAAGGAGGGGATTCGACCTTGGCTGCATAAAAATAAATAGTCAATACAACCAAAGTCAACCAACATGGAGTACAATGAAGGAAAAAGGAAGAAAGGTGCTTAGGGGCACAGTTCCAAAGCTCAGGAAACCCGTTTGCATTGACCACTACGTCCTCAGTTTTGACGTAGAAGTAATTGAGCCAAAACTGGGGGTTGGCCTTGTCGTCCGATTATACCACTAGACATTTACTGCCTCGATGGCGAAGATGCAACATCATCCCCCTGTGAAAATTGGGGGTGAAGAGATGCATCAAGTGACGGAGGGTCAACTCGACCCCGGCTAACTCTGCGAACTTCGAGATCATATGAATGAGCTTGTAAATATAGGGGGAAAGTTGAGTCGGACACACTCAGTAATAGTGGTAGAACTCTTCGGCCAGGGGAAGGATAGGGAAAGAATAACCTACATAGAAGGGGTATGTGTAGAAGGCGCAGTACCCAGGGCGATGTATTTGCAACACATCGTGCCCTGCAGGGATTAGGTCTATATGAGAGAGAAATTTGAATTTATCCCTAAACTCAGTGAGGGCTGCCTCTTTCATCAACAACTCCAAGATTTTTGGGACATCTTCGAGAAACATCGAGAAGTCAGACCTAGCCTTCTTCCTACAGGGAATTATTTCCTCCACCGTAGGAAAGCTGTCATCTTCATCAATAATGGCCACCCCATCGTCATGAGGAGGCATGCGCACTGCCAAGGGAACAGGATCAGGTGCTTCCCCTGAACTAGAGGACATGTTAACTATTTTGGTAGAGAGTAAAGAAGGTGCAAACGCAGTAGGGCTAAGAGTAGTGGGAACCACCAAAAACAGGAAAACCAAGAATAAGGGGATCAAGAGAACGGGAATTCTGAATGTAGGAAGAAGAAAAAGGTATGAAGGTCTAGTTCTTAGAATGCAAAAAGTGAATCGAAGGGGTATTTATCCCTATTTATAAAAGTGTCACGACCCCAAAACTACCCCGGTCGTGATGGCGCCTATCGTGATACTAGGCCAGCCAATTGAAATTTTTCAAAAACATAAAGAACCTTTCATGTATAACATTTCTAAACTGATAAATCATAACAGTTTCATTTTAAGCATTTTTTTAAAATAGACTAAGATATGTCGAATAATAGATACAACCTAAGATCCCGGAGTCACTGGTCATGAGCATCTAAAGACAATACAAGTTTGGAAAATAAACACTATAATAGTAAGAAGGAGAAGGGCAAGGTTGCGGACGCGTGCAGCTACCTCGCAAATCTCCGTGAATCTCTGGTACAGGAAATCAACTCTCAGTCATCCCTAACACCTAAATCTGCACACAAGGTGCAGGGAGTAATGTGAGTATGCCAACTCAGTAAGTAATAAAAGTAAATATGGTCTGGTCAGTAAGACACACATAAAAACACGTCATCAATTCACAGTAAATACAGTCTTTCTTTCCCAATAGTATAAACGTTAAATCTTTATGCTCAAAAGCCGATTTCAGTAAAAATCATTTGGGAATATATTTTTCCAACAGTTTCAATAGAAATTTAAGAAGTTTAGTGTAAAAAGTGATAAAATCATAACTGGCCTCTCGGGAAAAAACATACATCATAACTCGCCCCTCGGGCGTAACATCACTCAAAATCAATCCCTCAACATTCCTCATAATCACTCGTAATCAGCCCCTCGGGAAACCTCACAGTCACTCATGCCTCCCAATCACTCGTCACTCGTCACTCGGCACTCGGCACTCGCTTNGTCATCAATTCACAGTAAATATAGTCTTTCTTTCCCAATAGTATAAACGTTAAATCTTTACGCTCCAAAGTCGATTTCAGTAAAAATCATTTGGGAATATATTTTTCCAACAGTTTCAATAGAAATTTAAGAAGTTTAGTGTAAAAAGTGATAAAATCATAACTGGCCTCTCGGGAAAAAACATACATCATAACTCGCCCCTCGGGCGTAACATCACTCAAAATCAATCCCTCAACATTCCTCATAATCACTCGTAATCAGCCCCTCGGGAAACCTCACAGTCACTCATGCCTCCCAATCACTCGTCACTCGTCACTCGGCACTCGGCACTCGCTTAGTTGGTACCTGCGCTCACTGGGGGTGTACAGACTCTGGAGGGTCTCTTTCATCCCATGCGCTATAACAAGCCAAATCATGACATCAATCACTCTGGCACTCAGCCTATCAATAACATGTTGCAGCATGCAACCCGATCCCATATCATATCCTCACAAATCAGGCCCTTGGCCTCACTCAGTCATCATAAACAGTATAACATGTTGCGGCGCACAACCCGACCCCATAATATCCTCACAACATAGGCCCTCGGCCTCACTCAATCAGAAACCTCTCAAAAAGCCACTCGGGCTATCAGTAAAACGGGGTACTCGACCCAAAATATCATTTTATATCTCAAAATAGTGTAAATAAGACTGAGTTTCAAAATAAGTTAAACATAATATGACTGAGTGTAAATCATAAGTCAACACAATGAGGAATAGTAGTAAAAAGCCCCCAAGGGGTCCAAACAGGTCGGCACAAGGCCCCAAACATGATGTGCAACCCAAAACATAGTAATAATCTTTAAAACATCAATTACGCAACCTAATAGTTGCAACGGGACGGACCAAGTCACAATCCCCCAACAGTGCGTGCCTCACACTCTTCATTTAGCACGTGCGCCACTCCAAAACAGTGATAAAATGTGATGTCCGGGATTTCATACCCTCAGGACAAGATTTACAATCATTACATACCTTAATCCGAGCAAAATCCTACTCCGAAATGACTTTGCCTCTCGAATCCCCCTCCAATAGACCGGAATCTAGCCACAGTTAATTCAATTCAGTCAATACTAATTATAGGAATTAATTCCATATGAAAATACTAATTTTTCCAACAAAATCCAAAATTTAACTCAAAATTTCCCGTGGGGCTCACGTCCCGGAATCTGACGAAACTCACCAAATCCGACAAACCATTCAACCACGAGTCCAACCGTACCAAAATTACTAAATTCGGATAAAAATTCGGCCTCCAAATCTTCAAATCTTATTTTCAAATCCCTAGGCCCAAATCCCCAATTTACACCTTAAAAATATGTAATCTAGTCGGATTATTCGATGATAATTCAATATTATGGAGTAGAAATGATCACAAATGACTTACCTCAAGATTTCCCATGACTTCTCGCTCAAAAATCGCCGTAAGCCGTGTTCTTTCACCAAATAAAACGCAAAAATGGGCAAAAACAAACAGAATAGCATTAAAAAAACCCAATTCTAGTCGCTAAAAGCTAATTCCCGTCGCTAAAATTCCCAATCTGGTCGCCAAAGGTGCACACCAGATCCTGTTGCACCAGCAATGTTTATTTTCAATAAAAAGGCTCTAACTCCACCATACGAACTCGGAATTCGATGATTCTTGTTCCTATGTGTCACAAATAATAATACGAACATATTCCTGCAATCTAAATTCAATTCAGAGCTTATTTGCTCAGTGCGATACCCATTTCGCTCGCTAAACAATTAACTCATGTTTCGCGTGAAGAACTCAATCGCGACTTGATGAAATTAGACCAAACTTTCCAAATCACTCCTATAATTCATTATCAAAATTCCGGAAGTCTCGAAATCAAATTTCCATATCTAGAACTAAAAATGGACCTTTGGATCATTACATGCTTATGCTCAAAACGCCAAAATCATCCAAAAACTCTTCCAAAACTTTTCCGAGCCTCATGGGACCCAACCAAGTATACTAACAAGTCCCATAATATGACAAAAACTTAGTCGATTCCTCAAAATTACATCATACAATGCTAAAAAGGTGAATCACACCCCAATTCAAGCTTAATGAAACTAAGAACTTCCAACTTTTATATTGATCCCGAAACCTATCAAATCAAGTCCGATTGGCCTCAAATTTTGCACAAAAGTCACAAGTGACACTACGAACCTATTCCAACTATCGGAATTCGATTCCGAACCCGACAACTAATTTTCCACCGTCGATCGAAAATTTCCAAAAACTCAATTTTGTCAATTCAAGCCTAATTCTACTCCGGACCTCAAAATAACATTCCAAACACACTCCTAAGTCCCAAATCACCTAGGGAAGCTATCCGAGCCATAAAATCCATATTCCGAGGTCGTTTACCTACAAGTCAACTCCTGGTTGACTTTTCCAACTATAAAGCCAACTTAAGTGACTAAGTGTCTCATTTCTCTCCATAATCACTCCAAACCCGAACCAACCGACCCAACGCAACATAAATAGTCTAAGAAGTATATGATAAAGCATAAATAGGGAAGATGAGGATAAAATTCTCTGAACGATCGGTCGGGTCGTTACATTCTCCCCCACTTAGACATACGTTTGTCCTTGAACGTGCCCAGAGTTGTTTCCAAAACCATCAAAATTTGCCGTGAAACCTACCATGCACATACCCTGGATGATCCCACCTCACCCTATCCTATATAGGTCCAATAGCACAACATAGCTGAAATTTATAAATCCAACCTAACCCATAAACCTTAGAACCCAATTTGCACTTCCGAAATAATTTCCAATCAAAATTCCACAACTTTAAACTGAATAAGTTTGAACACGCTGTATCAAGCTATATACATAACCCATGATGTAATCACATAATATACCGCATGACTCAAAACACTCCTAGCGATAACTCCTAATCACAATAGCTGCTCAAAACAACCCAATACCGGTACATAACCTCTTATCAAGCATTGCCCCACACTAACACTTTCATATACTGCCGTTAACAAGTACCATCACAACACCATGCTAAGAGCCTTGCACACATCGTAAAAATCAAAACACACGATTCTGGCACCAAGAATCATACCTCCACATAACTCCGCTACAATGCGTGATCCCATCCAAATGCTGGTCCACATGAAATACTTCAAGCCACATTGCCCAAAACCAATAACCATGTGCAGTTCGACATCAGGTACTCAAAGTGCATTGCCATAACCACGGGGAACCAGACGATACCATGTTACACGAACCCGAAAGAACATAACCAATATGCCTCGATTCCGCAATACCCAATTACTTACCTTACTCAAATCCCGCTATAAAGCCCAAATAGATCTGCACCATATGTGAATATAACCAACAATCACAACTCCTCGCAACACCGAAGGGTAACTCATAGATCACTCCAGAACACGAATAAGCTCAATGACAATCGAATGGTACATCCCTAAACAATAGCAATTCGAAGTCAATAATTCTGACCCGATGCAGAACACACACCTATATTGGGCCTACCAATGAACCCTAAATCAACTCTGGTCACCCGCAACAGATAGATAACTCTCCTAAAGTTCACAATGACTTAATCATCGCACATACTAACATCTGACCAGCTTTGCTCGCATCTTCACAGTCCACAACCACAAAATAATCTGTTTATGAGAACTCTCAGCCTCGAAGTCCATGAAGCGCACAAATTACCATATTTGATCCCAACTCCGGCGCTCGAATATATAACACATCCCTAATACTCAATCATTCCACGAGGGATACCCCTATAATTCTTCTGTGTCATCAAGAAACCTTGAATACCAACAGTCGATCCAACAAGAGAGCGTCGCAATACCAATAAAGCACCCTTAACTCCACACATTGCCCTTTCTGAAATGTATACCCTCATCAAGCCACCTAATAGTGATATCATCTACCTAGTCATGAACTGCCAATGATGCCTAAGAATTTTTGACCTCCCTTCCAGAACTGAACCGTGACCTCACAAATGCAAGTCTCAACTTTACACAACATACCGCATACGCCATGCCACCCTATGATAAATATGAGAACTTCATGATCCCTTCCGAGCCACATGCAACTACGTACCCAACTAGCCAAGAACTTTCAATTTGATCCCATTTAGAAGCAAAATCACCATACATCACCTGCATCTTACGCCAGTAGAAAATATACATCTCTAACCGTGGTAGAAGCCATCAGGAACTATCTGAATCCCATTTGTACAATACCAAACCGTCATGATTGAATCCTTCTAACTCAACCAAGCTACGCAGGTCACCAAAACCTAAGAGCATTGCTAAGAAACACCTGTAAAACTCATTACCTCATAAACACCAAAAAAACTAATCATATCCCTTACCATGCCGATCCGACCTACTACCAAGATGTCCTGTTTATCCAAGTTCCTTCTGACTTACCTTCGAATTAATAATTTCCCTTGCCATAATATCGCAATCCTCGACCCAGACTCACCACACGAGACCCAAGCATAAGACCATGTCGTCTAAGGCTCGTAAGCTGTTGAATACTCACTCAAATATCCCCGAAAGTACCACATTCAAAATACTTACCCTAAAGAGACTTCCTGTGAATCTAAATCCATTACCTTTACTTTCCCGATACTGAAATGTAGAATCTAGATAATGTAGAAATGCCACAAGTCCTGACACCCTCCAACGTAAATCTCAATTCTAGCCAAATGCACACCATGAAGATTCCCAATTGTTACGTATAACCTTGAATCCATCAGAACCATTCTCAAAAGTCATTCACTCTACACAAAACTCAATTAAATTGATCAAACAGATCAAATAACCTGACCCCATTTGCACACCAACATACTAGGAAGTAACCCCCACTTCGAATCAACCAAGTAAATTCTTACTTCGCACACCCTACACCATTTACAGTTACAACTCAACCATTCAATAAAACCCTTAAAGTATATTACTACATGTATTCAAAGATTTCCATTACTCGAGTCATTCTCAAACTCCATCTCTACAGGTCATAACTGATTCACCAGTATGCCTCGAACTGAAACCAATGCAACGCATTTCGTACAACCAACTTATCATTATAAGACTCTCCCACTTGGCTCAAAGCCAAAGATCAAGACAAACAATAACTCACAATGCCCATGCGCTATCACTGGCACAATACCGCAATGAGATTCAACTAAATCCTTCATAAGATCATATAACACAAATCATCTAATATCTCAAATCATCTGCAAATCTCGCATTCATCATTGTAATGGCCATGCCAACTTCCACAAGCGATCTAAACTCAAATTGCAGAATATATAATCTACTGGTAAAAGAAAACTTCCTATAAAACAACATAAGGATCACATAACCCCAGAACACCCCGCAGGAGATAACCCCGCCTACTTAGCCTCAAACTAATATCTCTCTATAGCCTTCCGACAATCATAGCTATTACGCAATCACTTTACCCTCCTGCATCAAAATACAACTAATGCCTACCTTCGAGGCATCACAATACGAGGTATAAGAACCGGAAGCTGATGGTAGGACTAACACTGGAGTTGTGGTTAAATAAAATCTTGAGCTTCTGAAAGCTCTCTCCACGCTCGTCTAACCACCTGGATACCCTCACTAGACACCACGTGCCCCAAGAATGCTACTAAACTGAGCCAAAATTCACATTTGGAGAACTTTGCATAAAGCTTCTCCTCCCTAAATCTCTATAACACCATCCTCAAATGATGAGTATGCTCGTCCTGGCTACGTGAGTACGCCAGGATGCCATCAATGAATACCATAACGAATTAGTACAAATACGGCTGGGATACACTATTAATCTAATATATAAACGTTGTTGGGGCATTGGTCAGCCCAAAAGACATCAACGGGAACTCATAACACAACAGAAAGATTCCACTCCCCTCCATAACTAAACTACATAAGAGGTCCTCTAATACACTCACAACTCGAGGCCATATGCCAACTCCGGACAGAAGTCGAACACTCAATAGTTCTTTCTACATATCCAACCAATCCCTTTTGTCACAATCAAACAATATGAACACATCTCCCCATCGAATCACACTCACCACATAGTCATCCAGCCACAAAGTCCCACTAATAAGAATACAAACGGACATATAAGTCCTAAATGCATATGCTCACACCATCGAAATCTCAGCACTCAAGCCACAGAATAAACCCGGCCTCATGTCCTCAAGACTGGCCCACTATCAACATGCTAAAATCACATCCCCCACCTCACCATGGAAATCACAAGCCATCGTTACACAGCTGATACAGAGCGCTCACGTGCGCATTCGAATACATGAAAGGAATTTAAAGAGTTACGCTTTTGGCTGAATAAATGGATTCGCACGACAAGAATTCAATAATGTGAGACTTTTGGTAAGGGTTCTGCAGCCTCTCGAAGATAAGTACAGACGTCTCCATACTGATCCGCAACACTCTACTAAACATGCTCATGACCGGTGAGTCCTATGTAACCTAGGCTCTGATACTAACTTGTCACGTCCCCAAAACTACCTCGGTCGTGATGGCGCCTATCATGATACTAGGCTAGCCAATGGAAAATTTTCAAAAACATAAAGATCCTTTCGTTTATAACATTTCTAAAATGATAAATCATAACAGTTTCATTTAAGCATTTTTTTAAACAGACGAAGATATGTCGAATAATAGATACAACCCAATATCCCGGAGTCACTGGTCATGAGCATCTAAAGACAATACAAGTCTGGAAAATAAACACTACAATAGTAAGAAGGAGAAGGGCAAGGTTGCGGACGCGTGCAGCTACCTCGCAAATCTCCGTGAATCTCTAGTACAGTAAATCAACTCTCAGTCAGCCCTAGCACCTAAATCTGAACACAAGGTGCAGGGAGTAATGTGAGTACGCCAACTCAGTAAGTAATAAAAATAAATAGGTTCTGAGAAGTAAGAAACACATAAAAACATGTCATCAATTCACAGTAAATATAGTCTTTCTTTCCCAATAGTATAAACGTTAAATCTTTACGCTCCAAAGTCGATTTCAGTAAAAATCATTTGGGAATATATTTTTCCAACAGTTTCAATAGAAATTTAAGAAGTTTAGTGTAAAAAGTGATAAAATCATAACTAGCCTCTCGGGAAAAAACATGCATCATAACTCGCCCCTCGGGCGTAACATCACTCAGAATCAGTCCCTCAGCATACCTCAGAATCACTCGTAATCAGCCCCTCGGGCAACCTCACAGTCACTCATGCCTCCCAATCACTCGTCACTCGACACTCGGCACTCGCACTCACTAGGTACCTGCGCTCACTGGGGGTGTACAGACTCCGGAGGGGCTCTTTCAGCCCAAGCGCTATAACAATCCAAATCATGGCATCAATCACTCTGGCACTCGGCCTATCAATAACATGTTGCAGCGTGCATCCCGATCCCATATCATATCCTCACAAATCAGGCCCTCGACCTCATTCAGTCATCATAAACAGTATAACATGTTGCGGCGTGCAGCCCAGTCCCATAATATCCTCATAACATAGGCCCTCGGCCTCACTCAGTCAGAAACCTCTCAAAAAGCCACTCGAGCTATCAGTAAAACGGGGTACTCGACCCAAAATATCATTTTATATCTCAAAATAGTGTAAATAAGACTAAGTTTCAAAATCAGTTAAACATAATATGACTGAGTGTAAATTATAAGTCAACATAGTGAGGAATAGCAGTAAAAAGCCCCCAAGGGGTCCAAACAGGTCGGCACAAGGCCCCAAGCATGGTGTGCAGCCCAAAACATAGTAATAATCTTTAAACCATGAAATATCATATGATTTAGAATCAATTACGCAACCTAATAGTTGCCACGGGACGGACCAAGTCACAATCCCCAACAGTGCGTGCCACACACTCTTCATTTAGCATGTGCGCCACTCCAAAACAGTGATAAAATGTGAAGTTCGGGGTTTCATACCCTCGGGACAAGATTTACAGTCATTACTTACCTCAATCCGAGCAAAATCCTACTCCGAAATGCCTTTGCCCCTCGAATCCGCCTCCAATCGACCGGAATCTAGCCACAGTTAATTCAATTCAGTCAATACTAATTATAGGAATTAATTCCATATGAAAATACTAATTTTTCCAACAAAATCAAAAATTTAACTCAAAATTGCCCGTGGGGATCACGTCCCGGAATCCGACGAAACTCACCCTATCCGACAACTCATTCAACCACGAGTCCAACCATACCAAAATTATTAAATTCCAATAACAAGTCGGCCTCCAAATCTTCAATCTTATTTTCAAATCCCTAGGCCCAAATCCCCAATTTACACCTCAAAAACATGTAATCTAGTCGGATTATTTGATGATAATTCAATATTATGGAGTAGAAATGATCACAATTGACTTACCTCAAGATTTTCCATGAATTCTCGCTCAAAAATTGCCCCAAGCAGTGTTCTTTCACCAAATAAACGCAAAAATGGGCAAAAACAAACAGAACAACATTAAAAAAAACCCAATTCAAGTCGCTAAAAGCTAATTCCCGTCGCTAAAAGTGCCAAATATGGTCGCTAAAGGTGCTCACCAGATCATGTTGCACCAGCAATATTTATTTTCAATAAAAAGGCTCTAATTCCACCATAAGAACTCGGAATTCGATGATTCTTGTTCCTATGAGTCAAAAATAATAATATGAACATATTCCTTCAACCGAAACGCAATTTGGAGCTCATTTGCTCAGTGCGATACCCATTTCGCTGGCTAAACTATTAACTCATGTTTCACGTCAAGAACCCAATCGCGACTTGATGAAATTAGACCAAACTTTCCAGATCACTCCTATAATTCATTATCAAAATTCCGGAAGTATCGAAATCAAATTTTGATCTCTAGAACTAAAAATGGACCTTTGGATCATTACATGCTTATGCTCAAAACTCCAAAATCTTCCAAAAACTCTTCCAAAACTTATCCGAGCCTCATGGGACCCCAACCAAGTATACTAACAAGTCCCATAATATGACACAAACTTAGTCGATGCCTCAAATTACATCAAACAAGGCTAAAATGGTGAAACACACCCCAATTCAAGCTTAATGAAACTAAGAACTTCCAACCTTCGATGTCGAAACCTATCAAATCAAGTCCGATTGACCTCAAATTTTGCACACAAGTCACAAGTGACACTACAAACATATTCCAATTATCGGAATTCCATTTCGACCCCGACAACTAATTTTCACTGCCGACCGGAAATTGCCAAAAATTCAATTTCGCCAATTCAAGCCTAATTCTACTCCAGACCTCAAAATAACATTCCAAACACACTCATAAGTCCCAAATCATCTAGCGAAGCTATTCCGAGCCATAAAATCCACATTCCGGGGTCGTTTACCTATAATTCAACTCCTGATTGATTTTTCTAACTATAAAGCCAACTTAAGAGACTAAGTGTCTCATTTCTCTCCACAATAACTCCGAACCCGAACCAACCGAACCAACACAACATAAATAGGCTAAGAAACATATGATAAAGCATAAATAGGGAAAACGGGGATAAAATTCCTGGAACGACCGGTCGGGTCGTTATAAAAAGTTCTGGAATCAACATCGAAAAAATAAACCATCATTAACCGGCTCGAGAATCGAAATGGTAGTGGCGCAGGAAAGGATACGGGGCATCGGGAAAATGCATAATAATGACGCATGAGGTCATGATGTGACTCTGAATTGACGTAACCATAAGTTACGGCCCACAAAGGACCACGTTGCCAGCTCGTCAGGAACGTTACTACTCGACCTGCTCGCCTAAATCACTCAACTACGACTAGCAAAGTTCGCTCTTCAAGGTCGTCTGAGAGGCGACCTCAATAAGAGGAGGGACTAATTGTATGGGTCAAAATCTGCCTAAGGATGTTCGACACAAAGTGGCATTGCAAAAAGTGATTTGGCCGAGGTCGACGAGTAACCAGTGGAACTCACAGCCGAGCTGTCAACCATGGCCGAAGTCAAGTATCAAAAGAGTCAGTAACGGCTAGTTTAGTGATGGCATCTTTAAAAGAATATTCCATTGAATATTCTCTATACTTGTACTTTTAGGGTTAATTGGGGGTATGTCCCCGGTAAATAGAAAGAGAGATAAGATGAAAGACATGTAATATTATCTGCTAAGAACATTCTTGAAAATACAGACTTTCTCCCTAGATTAATACGAACATTACCTTTCTAAAGAGATTCGATTGTCGATTATTCCACACTTTTTCCATCAGATCCGAGAAAGGTCCCAATATTCTAGTATTTGTTTATCATTCATCATTGTCAGAAGGAGGAATCATCCACCTCATTTAATATTGGGTGAATCATTTTCCTTATTTACTTTAGTGTTATTTATTGCTTGACCTTCCCCTTTCATTATTGATCTTGAAACATTAAATGCACATTGCATTTAACCTTCTTTCAACGTTGCTTTACATTATTGATATAAATCGATTATAGATCTGAAATTATTATCATTAACAAGGTTTAACCCTTCACTACATAGAATTAATTAGTTTAACCAAAGTTTTATATATTTTGGTCTAACATGTTTAACGAAACTGGTTCATTCAACTGAAGAGTAACGAATTAACTTAAGTTCAAATGCCTGAAGTTATTGAATTATGTAAACTTCAGATAATTTTTTTGAAGTTTCCGAATTATTAGGCCAAATTTTAAAAGAAATATCACAAGTTTAGCTTTACCAATGCCAAACTTCAGTAAAAACAAAAGTTTTGCATTGCCACGGCCACAACTTCAGTAAACGATGTCCGAGTTTGCCTTGATAAAAGCTACTCTCAGGCAAAAATTGTCCGAAATTGCTAAACTTTATACATATAACTTTTATAATTTGAGCCCCGTATGTTTGTTGTTGGTCCATAGTGGATAAATTTGCCAAAAAAATTCAACCTCAGCTGTTGTTTAAACAACGATCCATATATCTACAGAAAGCAAAATTGTGTTGCAGATAGTTTAGCCAAATATGGAGCCATGCATGCACAGGAGAGCTGCATACTTTTTGGGAGACCACCATCTTTTGCAGAGACTTCTTACCACCGAGATCATAACGGCGCATTACAAAGGAGGCTCGTTAAATTAAACTTCAGAAACTCAATACAACCGCTCTCCGCTACAACTACTTTGTGTAATAATAGTGTTCTATCTAGTACTAATAGTAGTGTTCTATCTAGTACTACCTATCTTTCTAGTAATGATTTCCATACGGGGGTCTTTGTAGTAAACTCTACCTTAGTAACTACGATGCCTCCCATGCATCTTGTAAAATGTACTCATGTACCTGTTTAATTCCCTATAATATAAGTACGTCTTTTCTACCAAAAAAAAAACAACGATCCCAAAATGAGATATTTATTGAGAAATTTTTAGAAACCACTATTGTTTAGTGGCTATTAATCTGCTATAGCTATCATTTACTTAATTACTTCCTATATCTATCTTTTCACTTGTTATAGAGTGTATTCGATGTATTCAAGCTATTGTATTCATGAATACAGTAGAAAAACTCGGCGGAAAACAGGGAAGTCCAGCTAACATAGATTGTATTCATATGTATTCGCGAGTTGTATTCATGAATACAGTAACAAAAATCTACGAAAAAAGGTCTCTACGGCTGTTTAAAAATGGTAAGTGAATCAATTAACGAGATAGACTTTTAATATGACTCAACAAACTCAATTATAACATGCAAAATTTGTATTTCCAGTTATTGAAAAGATTTGTTAGACGAAAAACACCCCAAAACAGAGCAATCTTCAGAGATTCAATCCATCCTTTCTTTTGTGGTATCGTTCGTAGAATTTTGATCCCATTGATATTGTTCGAATTCATACAAGTATATACAGAAATAGACTGAAATTCAATTTTACATATGGAAAGTTTAATCGTGCTACTACGTCATTCTGGCAGTGGAACATGGAGAATAGCTATGTCGATTATTCGATTGAGGGGATACTGATAAAGGAGTATGCGTCGTACAATGATTTGGTTGCTTCAATTTCGAAGAAACTTGCCATAGATTTGAGCTCAAAGTCAATTAAAATTAAATACAAAGTGGAAGAAAATTGCACGCTAATGGAAATACACAACGACATGGGTTACAAGGTGTATGTAGAGTTGAAAATGGAGAATAGAGAATTCGGGATGGGGTGAGTAAATTTGATACAATTGATACACTTGCTCTTGATTCAATCAATTCAGGTGAACCAATTGAGGTATCGAACTGGAAAGGTAGTTGATTATTTCAAAAACTAATCAAAGACAGGTAATGGCTGGACAAGTATATAAGGAAAAGGCCACATTGAAGGCAGTGATGGAGCAATATGCAATTGCTGAAAGATTTCAATTCTGGGTTGACCTATGTCTAATGATATCAGGTTTGAGTGTATGTTGTATTCAATTGTATGGATATATATTCTGAATATTTGTATAATATATTCATGGCAGAATTCTAAAAGTTACAACATGTATAATGTTGTATTCATAATATATGCTTTCCTTCTTTCTGTTTTTTTATGTATAATTATTTTTGTAATTGAGTGTTTTGAAACAATTATATGAGAACTTAAATATTTATATAAATGAATGTTTATACTTTTTTAAGCAATGTATTCAAAAAATCTTTTATAGAATATTCAATAAACAAACATTGTATTTTGTTGTATGTTTTCATATAGAAAACTTTGTTGGCAAATGAAAATATTGTGTGTATGTAGCCAAATCAGTTGTAGGTCTTGTTTATATTTTATATCCATACATAACCAATCGTATGCATAACACAAATGTATTTGCATCTATACATTGTTATGTATTTCAGAAGATTGTGAATGGAGATTTAAGGCTTCTAGCATTAGCAAATCACAAATGTTAAAAGTGAGGGAGTTCAATGATAAGCATACATGTCCGTTGAAGGATAAGGTGTATGAGCAATGTCAAGCAACTAGTAGGTTGATTGGTGGTATGATTAGGTCCAAGGAAATAACATAAGGGATAAAGGGGGACTCTGAGGATCTGCGGGCGCGAGTAGATATACCTTGAAGTCTCCGGTAAGCTGCAACGACTGCACTAGTGATGAGGCAGACAAGATGTACCTGGATCTGCACACGAGAGACATGTGCAGGAAGGGCATGAGTACACCACAATGGTACCCAGTAAGTGCCAAGCCTAACCTCGGTCGAGTAGTAACGAGGTCAGGTCAGGGCCCTACCGGAACATATATATAAAAAAAAGCAGATCAAAAGTAAATATTGCAGTAATAAGGACTAAAATGTAACAAGGAAAGAATCATGGAAAAACAACAGCTCGAAACACAACAGTTCAACAGGGGATCTCCCGAGATACCGTTCCGTAGTCCATAATGTAATTGTGCAGGGGGATCTCCAGGAATACCGTTCCTTAGTCCCAAATGTAAATGTGCAGGGGGATCTCCCGGAATACCGTTACGTAGTCCCAAAGTATATATGCAGCCAAACAACAAGATTCAATAATCATGGCACGGAGTATTACAATTTATCCTAAGTACAAGTCAAGGAAGATAGGTAAAGCCACTAAACATGATGCACGTAGTTCAAGTAAACATTTAAGGCAAGTAGGCATGCTTTCAATCACGACCCAAAATCTATTAAGGTCGTGATGGCGCCGGACACCACAATCAGGCAAGCCAATTATTACTTAGTTGAAATAATTTTATGTTTTAAAAATTTATAAAAATCATTACCTTTCATTTTATTGCATAATAACTAAATAAAATCCGTTAAGTAAATAAAATGGTTTAAATATTCCATTTTAGCAAATATATCTCAACACATCCCAGAACCTGGTGTCACAAGTACATGAGCAAATTCTAAGAATTTCACAAATACTACAAGCTTGTCCGAAATACACATTGGAAAAGTAATTTAAACTAGAAATAAATACAATATGAGGGAGACTCTGTCAGCTGCGGATCGCCTTCGGATGATGCAGCTCGCCTAAGTCTCCAACCAGCCACGTCGCTATGAAAGTACATGTGCAATAAAAGTTCACAGCAAGTGTAGCATGAGTACAAAAACAACGTGTACTCAGTAAGTCGCCCGCCTAACCTAAGAGAGGTAGTGACGAGAGGTCGAATTAGACACTCACTAAGGTCCAACAAATTAATTTAACAGAATGTGATGAACGCGGTAGGCATGTAAAGGTAGTAAAACAACAAATATATAAGGCACTGAAATCCAAGTAAATACTGGAAGTGAATGAACAGTTACTACTTCCTCATTTTCCCCCAAATATCTTAAATAAACAATTTATTCTTTGTTTTCCCCGAAATATCTTGAATAAACAATTACTTCTTTATTCTTCCCCATTTATCACTTCAGAATCCATGAAAAACATTTAACAATTTAGCATGCGCATACGGGATAAGGACAACCGGCCTGAGCCATCATAACAATCATCTATGTGCAATGCCGGGGGTCGAACGGCCCGTACCATAAGTGCACCTTTCAATAAAATAATCATGTCTATGCACTGCCGAGGGTCGAACGGCCCGAACCATAAGTGCATCTTTCAATACAATAATCATATCTATGCACTGCCGAGGGTCGAACGGCCCGAATCATAAGTGCATCTTTCAATCCGCCGTGGCCTACGACCCGCTCCCATGAGAAAGGGGAAATAACACTCCACTCGCGGAATGTAAATTGCGAAGCGGTGACATGCAGTCATTCATAATCAACATTCCACCCCGACTATATCGGGAAAACAAATACTCAAGAAAATGACAAATTTCTCTTTTAAAAATCACAAAAATAGTATTTAAATCTTTTCTCGAAATTCATTTGCCAAGTTTAATAATGTTCAATAATATAACCTTATCCGGAATACAATTATCCAGGGAGGAAATCAATTCTCTTTCTAGATGATTAAGAAAAAGAACTCTACTCTTCTTTAGATATTCAATTATGATTTCAATTATATTAGCATTCTAATATTACAGGCAAGATCACAGGTACAACAGGTAAGGCATGCTAGTGGGTACTAGACTACCCGGACATGGCATAATAGTAGCTACGCACGGACTCCCGTCACCTCGTGCGTACGTAACCCCCGCAGATAGTAGCACATGCTTAATTAGTTCACCTAGGGGAACAGGTCCTCCTCACAAAGTTAGAAATGAGACTTACCTCGCTCCGACATTCCATAACCAGCTTCCAAGCCCTTCTGACGACTCCAATGGATGAACAACGCCCCAAAACTATCCAAACAACGGCACACCAATGAAAATATACTCTAATATTTACAAAAATTCCAAATTATATAATTTCCCAACCCCGCTCAGTGAATTGACAAAAATTCCCTCGGGCCCACATGCCCGGAATCCGAAATTTTTCGAAGATATATTCTACCCATAACCTTACTAACTCAAATATACAATTTACTCTAAATTCCATGCTCAAATTCGTGGTAGAAATCCAAAATAACATTTCTAGGTCTTTCCTCAAAAATCCCAATTCTCCTACTAATTTCCATGTCTAATCCATGCATATAATCTTGTATTTAACTTAAAAGGGGTAGGAATTTACTTACCTTGTAATGCATGATAAGAATCCCCCTTTGAAGCCTCCCAAAATCGCCCATGCCAAGATGAAATAGTGAGGAAATGGCCAAAAATCACGGTTAATAAACATTCTGCCCAGATGACCCCTTCTATGCAATCGCACTCCCCTTCACGGGGTCGCATAAGCCAATCTCAAGAGCCCCCAAAATTCCTCTGTGTGATCGCATACAAGACCCTGCGATCGAAGGCCAACCCAGTAGCCTTCAAAAATTACCTCTATGTGATCGCAAACAACTCCCTGTGATCGCATAAGCAAATGCTCAGGGCCTCTAAATCTTCCCCTATGCAATCGCATACACTGCCACGCGATCGCATAGGCCAAATCCCAGCAGCCTCCAAATCCTTCTATGTGATCACATAGAGTAAAAACATTTTGCACTCACACCAGAAAACCAGCAATCCTCCCAAGGAAAGAAGCGACATGGTGAGCATCTGAAACATGCCCGAGGCCTCTAGGACCTCAACCAAAACTACCAACCAGTCCCAATACCTCATTCGAACTTAGTCGATCCTTGAAATCACATAAAACAACATCGAAATCACGAATCGCAACCCGATTCAAGCTTAATGAACTTAGAACTTCAAACTTCTATATTCGATGTCGAAACCTATCAAATCACGTATGATTGACCTCAAATTTTGCACACAAGTCACATTCAACATTACACCTACTCCAACTTTCGGAATCGCATTCCGACCCCGATATCAAAATTTCCACTTCCGATCAGATTTCTCAAAAACCTTCAAATTTATATCTTTAGCCAAATGACTTCAAAATGACCTACGGACATCCGAATTCACTTCAGATCGCGCTCCCAACTCCAGAATCACCATACGGAGCTATTCCCAGGCTCGGAATCAAAACGGACATCAATATCACTAAAATGCACTTCAAGCCAAACCTAAAAAATTTCTTCAAAAATGCTGACTTCCACAATATACGCCGAAACACTCCCGGGTTATCCAAATCCCGATCCAGATATACGCCCAAGTCCAAAATCATCATACGAACCTGCAGGAACCTTCAAATCCCGGTTCGGAGGTCGTTTACTCACAATTTCAATCTTAGTCAGTTTCTCCAACTTAAGGATCCTAAAATGAGAATTTTCTTTCCAAATTGACTCTAAAGTTCCCGAAATTCAATTCCGACCACACCTACAAGTCATAATACCTTAAACGGAGTTTCTCATGACCTCAAACTGCTGAACGACGCGCTAGAGCTCAAAACGACCGGTCGGGTCGTTACATTCTCCCCCACTTAAACAGATGTTCGTCCTCGAACGTGCCAAGAACTGCTCTAGAGTTATCTGAATTCACTATTTAACACTTCGAGCACCTGCCCGTGCTACCACAACCCAGTTGAGTACATTAGCTTGATCAAATCTTAAGATTTCTTCTTTTATCCATATAATAAGCTCAGAACCTAGTCCCAACACTTGAAATTTCTCTGCCAGGCCTAGTTCCAATATATAAACACCGTATCAACTACCACACGCTATACCATAACATGACTTTATACCTTTGCTGAATTAGCACCATGCACCGCATAATTCATCACCTATCCACAACGACACTCCCTGAACCTTAATAGCCAAAATTCCATGAATCTGATGCTCCCAAGGCACCTTATGACTTAAATATACATCCTGCCATAATGCTGGCGACACCGCCACAATGGAGGAGACGGGTAGAAATTCATAACCAACGGGAGAGTTAACAAATCATTGAATATCTCATCTTGACTAGAATCATCACCTCATTATGAACCAACCGTTGGTAATTGTCCTTCAATGTATTTCACATAATCCTATCACGCTGATCCCTGATCCAATAATCTCGTCTCACCTAGTATGAACTGCTCAGCCAACAAAACCCCAACATGACCAACAGTCTCACATAACACCACAACGCGCCAATAGGCCATAACTCGAACATGATACATAAAGAAATGACTCGGGAAAAGACTATTCGACTCACGCAACTTATTATGAACTCTTCTCACAAAGTAGAAAGTAAAACACAAGAAAAAAATAAATATAGGAACCTTACTCATCATCACAGTATTGCGGCGTGCAACCCGATCCAAATAACATACCTGTGGCGGCGTGCCACCCGATCACATCATAAAATTCACATAAGGAAATATACACGGAGCTGAATTGCTCACTATCACAAAATACTGAATATCGATCATAAGCACGCTAAGTGCATAATACCATCCTGGGGAGACTAATAAAGCCACATGCTACAAAACTTAAGCACAACTGAGGTGCGATATATACACTTTGAATCTCAAGAGCTCTCCTGCTCGCATAACATCATCACTACACGGAGACGCAACACATTGGGATATATTAAGCCGTTTCCCAACTCATACGACACAATCACAACATTACATGAATTTGACGAAGACGGAACAACACATGATATTCCAACACCCCTCCTTGAGGAGCGCTATACTGAAATGAACATATCTGACTCGCATGAAGCCCATAATATTTTTAAATCCATTCATACACTTCAATCCGATTCTGCTCGCAATGGACTAGGCTGATAGCCTTGCCTGGGTCAAAAATAACCTACTTCCTCTCATAACACGCAAGAACAACCATCATAGCCGGTACATCACCCCACAATCCCCTACTAGCTGGACCAAACGCCTTTCTGGCATAAATTTTCAAACAAGAAATATTGCACTTCCTTATACTTGGTCTAAATCTTCAATCAATTAGGTGACTACATGTCACACTTATACAATCTTCCCGTGGTTACGCTCCCACGACCTTCCACACCAGGTAATAAGTCTGCACATCTGTACCACCGACCACACTAATGCTGCAAAACACATCAAGAACCTATGACCAGGGTACAAAGCCTCTTTCACCGAATATCGATCTCAGGTGACACCGAAGATAACACCAGCTTACTCTGAACTTTCTAGTCACTTTTTATTGCTCATCCGAGCTCATGACATCCTAGTTAACACCGAACCGCAATCTCGATTCTTACTCCCAGTTACACACTGTTTACTGCACCTAATATGCCAATATAAGATTGCGCAAGAATTCCATCATAACTCGTGAACCACTAACAGGGGAAACACCTCATCATACAGAAACTTCTTACTTACCTCAATTCAAGAGAACAATAACCACACTCAAGTGAATTCTCACAATCAACCAACATGCAAATCCTTAAGTAGTGGTCTGAACCACCATAAAACCTTCCGGGATCCGCCTACACCTAACAGGACATAACACTTGAAAGCTCCCAAATCAAATCTGTTACTGCGGCCATCAAACCTCGCACACACTGTGCAAACCACACACACAAATCAATCACACTGACGAAATTGATCATTGCCGTAAATGTGCCATTTCAACCATGGCTAATCACTCTATCTTCTTTTAACCATCTTCAATTGCCTCTGGAATAATAGTAACTTCCTTCAACTCATAGCAAACTCAACCGTCACTCATCCCGAGTGACCTTGATTCATGAGACCATGCTGCCTAAATCCCGCAACCCGTCTCATACCCCTCTGATAATCTTTCTACAACCTAAAGTTTATTTCTCTCACTCCTCCAATACTATCCTGCACGCCAAAAATAACATAGAGCACTCCAACCATTTTCCTTCTCTCTGAAATTACGCTGCAAAAGCTCATTCTTAATCATACTACTGCCTATAACCCTTAAACACCGCGTTCTTAACTTTTGAACTCACTAGGACCGCTATTGAGAGTCACCCACTCTGACTAGCCCCGAATACAATCAACTCCAAGGATCTTCTAGCACATGAACACCCTTTTCAATGAAGCACGTGACTGAGTCACTACCCTTACAACTCGCCTATGCATTAAGCATAAATTCTGAATCTTTCAAAGCCTAACCCTGGTCCAACATGGCCAACTTCTGCACACATTCATCAAATCCCACGCACAATCACCATTTTAGTCCTTTCCCTTAGCTGTAATAACTTGCCAATACACCGACAATCCGCAACCCCATGAGAACAAAATTCTACAACCCAACTGCAGGTGGTGGGACTCCCCCACTTAGCCTGAAGCTACCCCTTGCACCACTCTAGACCCTGCTGAGATATTTTCTCCTCTATTAACATGATCTTGCTCAACCAATCCGCCCCCTTCTTCCAAATTCTCTTGTCAGCACTCCCTAAATACTCAAATTCTCTAGCATCATTTACACATTATGCCTCCTACCGAACAACCCCCAGAATCCCTCACAGAACTTGCCAACCACACCACTGCTAACCTACTCATAGGAGACAACCCACCTGTGCAAATCACCAACTTTACCAGTTCGTCCGCTCCTCATGGACATATACTAAATGTGCTACAATATCCTCTAATTCACCACTATGCTGCCGCTCTCCCACTTTGGTTAAACTCATTCATTTAGGCACTACCTGACCTCTTTTTCTTACGCCTGCCCTTTTACAAATCTAGCTGCCACCTGACATTTCTCACATGTCTTCCTTCGTCGTATGTTGTCCAATTCAATATCATTCTCTGCAACTCTTACACCAATAGATCACCACGACTTCAAACTCTCCGAGGATCATCCTTCTCGAGCTGCTTTTATTAGAAATAACTATTCAGTCCTTAACCACCACGCACCATGATCTCTGACAACCGCTTCCCCAATACTACTTCACAACACTTTGACCCAATGCACCCGAAGCAACCATAGCACCGACAGACTTAGCACATTCCATTCGATTAGTGACGACGATGTCACATCACAGGTGAATATCCCTCCTTACTTGAAAACACCAAGTCTTACTACTTTATCAATCCAAAACATGGCCATCCATAGATCAATTTCCTTCCTTCCGCCAGAATCTAAATACTGAAATCCCGATATCATGCTTTGAGAAGACCTCCCTTCAAGACATTCATCACCCCCAACATACGAGCAAGCATTCTACTATCATATTGACATCGCGCGATAACCGATCATAAGCATCATCACTACCTGAGCATAGCCTTAAGGCTCTCAGAAATACAGCTACTGAGCTGAAACAACATATTATCCTTCTGCAGGGCCATAACTACAGCCCCCAACCAATTACACATGGAAAATATCTCGCATCATATCCGTAGCACCATTTTAATTCCTCAAATTCCCAATTCATAGCAAGCGCTTCGCGATGTATAAGATTGAGTACGAAGAAACATAGGCATAAGCCTCAAAGGAATCGAATCGCACGATGAGGAATTAAGGGAAGTACTCCCAACAGCCCGGTAGCCTCTCGAAAATAAGTACAGACGTCTTCGTACCGATCCGCAAGACTCTACTAGACTTGCTCATGACTCGTGAGACCTAAAGGAACCTAGATCTCTGATACCATGTTGTCACGACCCAAAATCGATTAAGGTCGTGATGGCGTCGGACACCACCATCATGCAATCCAATCATTACTTAGTTGAAATAATTTTATGTTTTAACATTTATAAAAATAATTACCTTTCACTTTATTACATAATAACTAAATAAAATCCGTTAAGTAAATACAATGGTTTAAATATTCCATTTTAGCAAATATATCCCAACACATCCCAGAACCCGGTGTCACAAGTACATAAGCAAATTCTAAGAATTTCACAAATACTACAAGCTTGTCCGAAATACACATTGGAAAAGGAATTTAAATTGGAAATAAATACAATATGAGGAAGACTCTGTCAGCTGCGGATCACCTCCAGATGATGCAGCTCGCCTAAGTCTCCAACCAGCCACGTCGCTATAAAAGTACCTGTGCAATAAAAGTGCACAGCAAGTGTAGCATGAGTACAAAAATAATGTGAACTCAGTAAGTCGCCCCCCTAACCTCAGAGATGTAGTGATGCGAGGTCGAATTAGACACTCACTAAGTCCAACAAATTAATTTAACAGAATGTGATGAATGCAGTAGGCATGTAAAGGTAGTAAAACAGCAAATATATAAGGCACTGAAGTCCAAGTAAATACTGGAAGTAAATGAACAGTTACTACTTCCTCATTTTCCCCCAAATATCTTAAATAAACAATTTCTTCTTTATTTTCCCCCAAATATCTTAAATAAACAATTACTTCTTTATTTTCCCCCAAATATCTTATCACTTCAGAATCGATGAAAAACATTTACCAATTTAGCATGCGCATACGGGATAAGGACAACCGGCCCGAGCCATCATTATAATCATATCTTCCCTCTGTGCGACCTCATACAAGACCCTCCTATTGCATAGGCCAACCCAATATCCTTCACAAATTACCTCTATGCGATCGCAAACAACTCCGTGCGATTGCATAAGCAAATTCCTAGGGCCTCCAAATTTTTCCCTATGTGATCGCATACACTGCCACGCGATTGCATAGGCCTAATCCTAGCAGCCTCCAAATCCTTCTATGCAATCGTATACCCACTCACGCGATCGCATAGAGTAAAAACCTGCTGCACTCACACCAGAAAACCATCAATCCTCACAAGGCAAGAATCGATCCGTTGAGCATGCAAAACACGCCAGAGGCCCCCGGGAGCTCAACCAAAACTACCAACCAGTCCTAAGACCTCATTAGAACTTAGTCGAGCCTTGAAATCACATCAAACAGCATCAAAATCACGAATCGCAACCCGATTCAAGCTTAATGAACTTATAACTTCAAACTTGTATATTCGATGCCGAAACCTATCAAATCACGTCCGATTGACCTCAAATTTTGCACACAAGTCACATTCAACATTATGGACCTGCTCCAACTTTCGGAATCGCATTCCGACCCCGATATCAAAATTTCCACTTCCGGTCGGATTTCTCAAAAACCTTCAAATTTCTATATTTAGCCAAATGACTTCAAAATGACCTACGGACATCCAAATTCACGTTCGATCGCGCTCCCAACTCCAGAATCACCATACGTAGCTATTCCCAGGCTCGGAATCCCAAACGGACATCAATATCACTGAAATGTGCTTCAAGCCGAACTTAGGAAATTTCTTCAAAAATGCTGACTTCCACAATATATGCCGAAACACTCCCGGGTTATCCAAGCCCGATACGGACATACGCCTAAGTCCGAAATCATCATACAAACCTGCAGGAACCTGCAAATCCCAATTCGTAGGTCGTTTACTCACAATTTCAATCTTAGTCAATTTCTCCAAGTTAAGGCTTCTGAAATGAGAATTTTCTTTCCAAATTGACTCTAAACTTCCCGAAATTCAATTCCGACCACACCTACAAGTCATAATACCTGAAACGGAACTGCTCATGACCTCAAACTGTTGAATGGAGCGCTAGAGCTCTAAACGACCGGTCGGGTCGTTACACTTTCTTAGTCTAACAACATACTATACATGCTAATAAGTTCGAATAAGAGGGAATACATGTTACTAATCAGTAAAAATAAGGTATTTCAATAAATAACCCATGTACGTACTCTTCACCTCATGTCACGACCCTCATATATCAACAATAGCATCAATCTTAAGGGGAGTTCCCCCACACAAGGTTAGGCAAGATACTTACCTCGAACCAAGAACAAATCAATCAAAAATTATGCTCTTTCCACGAATATCCGACTCTGAATGGCCCAAATCTAGCCAAAACCAATTACATAACATAAAAATAACTACAAGAAACTAATATAACGAACGGAATCAAGTTAAAGCAAGATATTAGAAAATCGCTCAAAAAGCCTCCTCGGGCCCACGTCTCGGAATCGAGTAAAAATTACAAAATATGAACACCCATTCACTCATGAGCTCACTCGTACAAAAATTTCTCAAATCCGATACAGAAATCTCGATCAAAACCCCAAAATTAGGCCAAGGAACGTTTCTCAAATTTTTCCCAATTTTCACCCCAATTCCGAAATTAGACGATCAATTCAAGCATAGATTAGTGGAATGTAATCACAAAGGAGTTAGGATTCATTACCCAATGAATTCCTCTGAAAATCACTCTAAATTTCGCCTTTCACCGAGCACTCAATTGAATTTTGTGATATGAACTTCAAACCCTCGAAAATCCCCTTTTCTGCCCAGCGATTTCCGTTTCTGCTATCTCAGGACCGCTTCTGCGGTCCCGCACCTGCGGAAGAACCATCGCAGGTGCGAAATCAACTTAAATAGCCTGGGACCGCATCTGCGAGCACTGGGCTGCACCTGCGAGCCCGCTCCTGCGGTCCCTTATCCGTTCCTGCGCTTCCGCTTCTGCGAACCCCTCATTGCACCTGTGACCCTAGCTGACGAGGCCCATATCCACATCTGCAGTTGCATAGCCGCTTCTCCGGCTCCACACCTGCGGCCCAAAGTGCTAGGTGCGGTTACACTAGATACAACATCTTCAGCATTTTCCTAAGTCTCAATTCAACCCGTTAAACATCTGTAACTCACTCGAGGCCCCCGGGACCTCAACCAAACATACCAACCAAACCTAAAACACCATAAAAACTTATTCGAGCCTACAAACTACATCAAACAACATCAAAAACATGAATTATACACTGATTCAAGCCTAATGAACTTTGAAATTTCTAGATTCTACAAACGACGTCAAAACATATCAAATCCCGTACGAATGATCTCTAATTTTACACACAAGTCAAAAATGACACTACGAACCTACTCCAACTTTCAAAATTCCATTCTGAATCCGATATCAAAATTTCCACTACCGACCAAAATCGCCAAAATTTCATCTTTCGCCAATTCCAACCTAATTCTACTACGGACCTCCAAATCACTTTTTGGACGTGTTCCTAAGTCCAAAATCACCTAACGGAGCTAACGTAACCATCCAAATTCAAATCCGATGTCGTTTACACAGAAGTCAATATCCGGTCGACTTTTCCAACTTAAGCTTCCGATTAAGGAGTGTCTCAATTCACTCCAAAAACAAAAAAGAACCCCTCTGGAAAGACACAATAGCAGAATTAGATACAGGGAAAGCGGTTAATAGGGGATTGAGGCTCTAACTGTCAAAACAATCGGCCGGGTCATTACATCCTCCCCCTCTTAAAACAATCGTTCGTCCTCGAACGAGCATAGAGACATACCTGAAGTTGAGAAAAGATGAGGATAACGGCTGCGCATATCCCGCTCGGTCTTCCAAGTCGCCTTCTCATCTGGTTGACCCCTCCACTGAACCTTTACTGAGGCAATGTTCTTTGACCTTAGCTTTTTGACATGCCTGCCCAAGATAGCCACTGGCTCCTCAACATAAGATAGATCATTGTCCAACTGGACTGAGATGAAATCCAATACATGAGCCGGATCACCGTGATACTTCCGGAGCATAGAAACATGGAATACTGGATGAACTCCTACTAGGCTGGGAGGTAGAGAAATCTCATAAGCAACCTCTCCAACATGCCGTAATATCTCAAAAGGACTAATGTACCTCGAGCTCAGCTTGCCCTTCTTTCTGAACCTCGTGACACCCTTCATAGGCGATACCCGAACCAAGACCCGCTCTCCAACCATAAATGCTAAATCGCAAACCTTCCGGTCCGCATAACTCTTCTGTATGGACTGGGTTGTGCGAAGTCTATCCTCAATCACCTTGACCTTATCCAGGGCATCCTGGACCAAGTTCGTACCCAATAATCGGGCCTCGCCCGGCTCAAACCAACCCACTAGAGACCGACACCACCTACCATACAGAGCCTCATATGGTGTCATCTGAATGCTAGACTGATAGCTGTTGTTGTAAGCAAACTCCGCAAGCGGCAAGAACTGGTCCCATGACCCTTCGAACTCCATCACACAAGCACGGAGTATACCCTCTAGTATCTGAATGCGCTCGGACTACCCGTCCGTCTGAGGGTGAAATGTTGTGCTCAGCTCTACCCTAGTGCCCAACTCCAACTGTACGGCTCTCCAGAATCGTGATGTAAACTGTGTACCTCTGTCTGAAATGATGGAAACTAGGACACCATGAAGGCGGGCAATCTATCTGATGTAAATCTTAGACAACCTCTCTGAAGAGTAAGTAGTCATCACTGGGATGAAATGAGCTGACTTGGTCTGCCGATCCACAATCACCCAAATAGCATCTAACTTCCTCGAAGTCCATGGGAGCCCAACTATGAAATCCATGGTGATCCGCTCCCACTTCCACTCTGGGATCTCTAACCTCTGAAGCAAGCCACCCGGTCTCTAATGCTCATATTTAACCTACTGACAGTTGAGACACCGTGCCAAAAACCCAACTATATCTTTCTTCATCCTCCTCCACTGATAGTGTTGTCTCAAATCCTGGTACATCTTCGCGGCACCCGGATGGATGGAATACCGCGAGTTGTAGACATCCTCAAGAACCAACTCCCGAAGCCCATCCACATTGGGCACACATATCCGACCCTGCATCCTAATCACGACGTCATCACCAATAGTCACATCTCTAGCATCACCTCGTCGAACATTGTCCTAAAGGACTATAAGATGGGGGTCATCACACTGCCGCTCCCTGATACGGTCATAAAGAGAAGATCGAGAGACCACACAAGCCAATACTCGGCTCGGCTCAGAAATATCAAATCTCACAAACTGGCTGACTAAGGCCTGAACATCCAATGCTAAGGGTCTCTCTGCTACTTGAAGATATGCCAAACTTCCCAAACTCTCTGCCCGCCGACTCAAAGCGTCGGCCACCATATTAGCCTTCCCCGGGTGGTACAAACTAGTGATGTCATAATCCTTAAGTAGCTCCAACCACCTGTACTGACACAAATTAATATCCTTTTGCTTGAACAGGTGCTGGAAACTCCGTTAATTAGTGTAGATCTCACAAGGAACACCATACAAATAATGGCACCAGATCTTCAAGGCGTGAACAATAGCTGCTAAATCACGATCGTGGATAGGATAATTCTTCGCATGCACGTTCAACTATCTGTACGCGTAGGCAATCACCCTACTATCCTGCATCAACACCGCGCCAACACCAATATGTGAAGCATCACAATAGACGGTGTAAGACCCCGAACCTGTAGGCAATACCAATACTGGGGCTGTAGTCAAAGCTGTCTTGAGCTTCTGAAATCTCTCCTCACACTCATATGTCCACCTGGACGGAGCACCCTTCTGGGTCAACCTGGTCATAGGTGCTGCAATAGATGAAAACCCCTCGACAAAGCGACGGTAATACCCCGCCAAACCAAGGAAACAGCGGATCTCCGTAGCTGATGATGGTCTAGGCCAACTCTGCACTGCCTCCACCTTCTTCGGATCTACCTTGATCCCATCACTCAATACTACGTAACCCAAAATGCCACTGAGTCAAGCCAAAAATCACACTTAGAAAATTTTGCATACAACTCTTCTCCCTCAAAGTCTGAAGCACAGTCCTCAGGTGCTGCTCATGATCTTCCCGAGTCCAGGAAAACACTAGGATGTCGTCAATAAACACACTGGTGAAAGAGTCAAGATAAGGCCAGAACACATTGTGCATCAAATGCATAAAGGCTACTGGGGAATTGGTCCCAAAATACATGACAAGAAACTTATAGTGGCTATATCTGGTCCTGAAAACAGTCTTCGGGATATCCGGCTCCCGAATCTTCAACTGATGATAGCCTGAACGCAAGTCAATCTTGGAAAACCCTTTGCCACCCTGTAACTGATCAAATAAATCATCAATGTAAGGCAATGGGTACCTGTTCTTCACTGTAACCTTGTTCAGCTGGCGATAATCAATACACATATGCGTAGAACCATCTTTTTTCTTCACAAACAAGACCGTAGCACCCTATGGTGACACACTGGGTTGAATGAAGCCCTTATCAAGCAACTCCTGCAACTGCTCCTTCAACTCCTTTAACTCAGGAGGAGCTATATGGTAAGGAGGAATAGAGATGGGCTGAGTGCCCAACAACAAATCAAGGCCAAAATCAATATCATGGAAGGCCCTCACTACTGGAACTGACTCAACTGTAGGGGTATCAATACTGACATTCCTGACATAAGCTAAATACGCATCACACCCCTTCTCAACCATTCGTTGAGCCTTATGAAATGAAATAACCCTGTGGAGAGTATACTCTAAGGTACCTCTCCACTCTAATCGCGGTAAGCCTGGCATAGCCAGCGTCACAGTCTTAGCGTGACAATCAAGAATAGCATAATGGGGCGACAACCAGTCCATGCCCAAAATAACATCAAAATCTACCATGCTGAGCAATAATAAGTCGGCTCTGGTCTCAAAACCACCAAGAGAAATCAAACATGACCGATATACGCGGTCTATAACAAGAGAATCTCCCACAGGAGTAGATACATAAATAGGGGAACTCAAAGAATCCCGAGATACCCCCAAATGTGGAACAAACTAAGAAGACACATGAATGAATACGTAGAGCCTGGGTCAAACAATACCGACACATCTCTATGACAGATTAGTCCCAAATGTAAATGTGCAGGGGGATCTCCTGGAATACCGTTCCATAGTCCCAAAGTAAATATGCAAGACAAGGGGATCTCCCGGAATACCGTTCCATAGCCCCAAAGTAAATATGCAGCAAAACAACACGATTCAATAATTGTGGCACGGAGTATTACAATTTTTCCTAAGTACAAGTCAAGAAAGACAGGTAAAGCCACTAAACATGCGGCACGTAGTTCAAGTAAACAGTTAAGGCAAGTAGGCATGCTTTTTTAGTCTAACAAGATACTATACATGCTAATAAGTTCGAATAAGAGAAAAAACAGGTTACTAACAAGTGAAAATTAGGTTTTACAACAAATATCCCGTGTAGGTACTCGTCACCTCACGTACACGGCACTCATATATAAACAATAGCATCAATCCTAAGGGGAGTTCCCCCACAAAAGGTTAGGCAAGACACTCACCTCGAACCAAGATCAAATCAATATGAAATTATGCTCTTTCCAGGAATATCCTACTTTAACATAAATACAACCACAACCTGATGAACGAAATTAAAGTTAAAGCAAGAAATTAGAAAATCGCTCAAAAAAACCTCTCCAGGTCCAGGTCTCAGAATCGAGAAAAATTACCAAATATGAACACCCATTCTTTCACGAGCTCACTCATACAAAAAGTTCTCAAACCCGATACAGAAATCTCGATTAAAACACCAAAATTAGGCCTAGGAACGTTTCTCAAATTTTTCCCAATGTTTCACCCCAATTCCGAAATTAGACGATGAATTCAAGCATAGATTAGTGGAATGTAATCACAAAAGAGTTAGGACTCATTACCCAATGAATTCCTCTGAAAATCTCTCTAAATTTCACCTTCCACCGAGCTCTCAATTGAACTTTGTGATATGAACTTCAAACCCTCAAAAATCCCCTTTTCTACCTAGCGATTTCCGCTTCAGCGACCCCAGGACCGCTTCTGCATTCCCGCACCTGCGGAAGAACCATCACACGTGCGAAATCAACTTAAATGGGCTGGGATCGCATCTGCGAGCACTGGGCCACACCTGCGAGCCCGCTCCTGCGGTCCCTCATCTGCTCCTACGCTTCCACTTCTACGGAAACCTCACCGCACCTGCGACCCCAGAAGAAAAGGCCCATATCTGCATATACAGTTGCATAGCCGCTTCTACGGCTCCGCGCTTGCGGCCCAAAGTGGGCAGGTGCGGTTACACCAGATACAGCAACTTCAGCATTTTCCTAAGTCTCAATTCAACCCGTTGAACACTTGAAACTCACCCGAGGCCCCCCGGGACCTTAATCAAACATACCAACCAATCCTAGAACACCATACGAACTTATTAGAGCCTTCAAACCACATAAAACAACATCAAAAACACGAATTACACACAGATTCTAGCCTAATAAAATTTGAAATTTCTAGATTCTACAAACGACGTCGAAACATATCAAATCTCGTCTGAATGACACAAAATTTTACACACAAGTCAAAAATAATGCTACAAACCTACTTCAACTTCCGGAATTCCACTCTGAATCTGATATCAAAATTTCCACTGCCAACCAAAATCGCCAAAATTCCAACTTTCGCCAATTCCAGCCTAATTCTACTACGGACCTCCAAATCACGTTCTGGATGCACTCCTAAGTCCAAAATCACCTAAAGGAGCTAAAGGAACCATCCAAATTCAAATCTGAGGTTGTTTACACACAGGTCGACATCCGGTCGATTTTTCCAACTTAAGCTTCCGATTAGGAGACTAAGTGTCTCAATTCACTCCAAAAACCAAAACGAACCCCTCCGGCAAGACGCAATAGAAGAATTAGAAACGGGAAAATCGGTTAATAGGAGATCGGGGATCTAACTCTCAAAATGACCGGTCAGGTCATTATAGTTCTGTTTATATTTTATATCCATACATAACCAATCGTATGTATAACACAAATGTATTTGCAGCTATACATTGTTATGTATTTAAGAGGATTGTGAATGGAGATTTAAGGCTTCTAGCATTAACAAATCACAAATGTTCAAAGTGAGGGATTTCAATAATAAGCATACATGTCCGTTGAAGGATAAGGTGTATGAGCAACGTCAAGCAACTAGTAGGTTGATTGGTGGAATGATTAGGTCCAAGTTTACTAATCATAAGAGAAAATACACACCAAAGGATATAATTGATGATGTGAAATCAGACTTTGGTGTAGATGTTAGTTACATGTTGGCGTGGCGGGCAAAAGAAAAGGCAATGAATTTTTTGAGAGGTGAGCCAGCTGATTTATACAATAAATTACTAGGGTACTTATATACACTGGATATGACATATCCTGGTTTGCATATTAGAATGGTAAACTCACCAAAAAATGAGTTTATGTATTTGTATATATTGTTGTATGCTTTTATAAAGGGGTTCGATCATTGTAGACCCACAGTGGTTGTGGATGGCATCCACCTAAAATCGTCATACACAAGGACATTTGTATCGGCTAGCACATTGGATGGTGCAAGTGAGTCAGTTAGAAAATATATATACTCATTATAATAAAATTTGTTAATTTTACTGCCTAATACATATTGAATGATATTTTTTATATGTATGCAATTGTATTTACAAGACATATAATGCCACTAACATATGGTGTTGTTGATTCAGAGAACGATGCTGCTTGGTTGTGGTTCTTTGAGAAATTCAAGGAAGCATATGGTGAGCGGGAAAACATGTGCATCGTTTCAGATAGGAATGAGAGCATCATCAAATTTGTATTGACAGTGTATCCTCCGGTACCCCATTTTGCGTGTATATGGAATCTATGGAATAACGTATACAAGAAATTCAAAAAAATTCTTTCAAAGTTGAGTGAGGTATGCTTCTCGGTGGCAAAAGCATACGCTTAGGATGAATTTGATAGTCTAATGGAAAAGGTGGAGAAGGTAGATATTCAGGTGAAAGAATACTTGGAATTAGCTGGATACGAAAAGTGGGCTAGGTTGTATGCACCTGTTAACCGGGGATGGACTATGACGTCAAATATTGCTGAATCAATCAATGCCGCACTTGTATCAGCTAGAGAATTTCCAATATACGACTTCCTAAAAGAAGTGACTCTGTTGCAGGTTTTGGTTGATTAAAGAATTCTCTCAGAAGCCCATGTTTATTGTCAAAAACGAGACCTTTACAGGTCTGATTCTGATGTCTTGGCTCCTTGTACCGCCGTGCCCTCCAAATACGTTATATTGGGCTTTTGACCTGATTTGTCAACAACGGGTCTTGGCGTCTTGGCTGCTGTTAAACAGGACATCCTCTCAGAAGCCCATGTATATTAGTCAAAGATGTGACTTTCACAGGTCCGCTTGAGGAAAATGTTTGGACGTTGGAATTGCAGAAATCGGAAAGAAACTTCACACACGTACACAACGCTTGGGAAAAAATACCAGGAGATGCTTACTTTGAATGAGGCACTGTCTACACGTATGACTCTAAGTTTTTTTTGCAATAAGTGTCACGACCCAAATTTCCCTCCGTTGAGTATCGTGATGGAACCTAGTCTTAGGGATTAGTTAAGCCTAACAGTTACTAAATAACAACAATAATAAAAGGAAACCAACAGTCTCGATATAGAGATCTTGCCAGAGTTTACAAATTTTCCCAAAACCGGTAAAACAAGTCATAAGCTCTACGAATCTTCTACAACTTCTAAGTACAACTATTTGGAAATAAATACAACAGTGAATGAATAATAAATACAAAGAAGGTGACTCCGAAGCCTGCGAACACAGCAGCAGGTTACCTTGAGTCTCCTCGGAAACCATCCACACAGCTACTACAATATATACCTGGATCTGCACACAAAAATTTGCAGAAGTGTAGTATGAGAACACCACAGCGGTGCCCAGTAAGTATCAAGACTAACCCCGATGAAGTAGTGACGAGTACTAGTCAAGACACCACTGGTCTACAAAATAAATAACATGAATATAGAAATGACCGAACGTTACATCTATCTAAGACTTCACGGAATAATTTACGACGATGACAATATAAAGCGGAAGGAAATTCAGAAATCAACCGCGAAACAGCACAGAAATACACAGAAAGATGGACAGCAAAACAAGCTGAATCGTAAGGAAACACAATACAATAGAGAACACCAATAACTCAACTCCACGTCGGTTTGTTCACATCGGGCCTTAGCCATTAAAATCCATAACCGGTATAAGTCTTTAAACAGTAGTTCGTATGAAAAACTTTTGCAAAAAAAAATCGTTTTAGTATGGAAGAGTTTCCTTTGAAAACATACTTTCTCCAAATGTAAATAAAAGTATATTTAGTAGAGAGAATTACGTAAAATATAGTTTCTTTCAAAATACGAAACTTCTCAAGGATACTTTCCAAATAAAAGACTTCCAAATGTCATTTTAGACAAGATTAGCGCTTTTCAAATATACCTTCGATGTAAAAGTCATTCAAATATAATCATTTCAAAACCATTACTTTTTCAATAATACTTTTCAATAAAATCCTTTGATCAAAATCCCCTCAAGATTTATCCACCGGAACTCAGTCCGTAGCTCAGAAATTTGTCATGCAGTACAAGAGGAATATAAAATCTTGCCAATAAATGCAGTAAGAGATCAGTAGGAATATCCAAATCTAAAACAGCGGAATAAAATACAAAGATAAGTGCACGGCATCACCCTTCGTGCTTTTACTCTCATCCTCACCAAAACAAGTGCAGTAAATAGAAAACAGGAACAACGAAAATAATAATGCATAAACACTCGGCACGGAATGTCCCCTCGTGCATAACCTCACAAACACTCGGCACGGAATGTCTCTTCATGCAATAAATAAATAAACACTCGGTACGGAATATCCCCTCGTGCATAACCTCACAAACACTCGGCACGGAATGTCCCCTCGTGCAATAAATAAATAAACACTCGGCACGGAATGTCCCCTCGTGCATAACCTCACAAACACTCGGCACGGAATGTCTCTTCATGCAATAAATAAATAAACACTCGGTACGGAATATCCCCTCGTGCATAACCTCACAAACACTCGGCACGGAATGTCCCCTCGTGCAATAAATAAATAAACACTCAGCACGGAATGTCCCCTCGTGCATAACCTCCCAAACACTCGGCACGGAATGTCCCATTGTGCAATAAATAACATAAACAACAATTTAACAAGGGAAATCAACAATAAGAACCATAAATCACAGCATCCGTAAATCAACAATAAGAACCATAAATCACAACAATCGAAAATCAACAATAAGAACCATAAATCATAACATCCCGGCAAGGGAGTCAACAACGCAAACAGTATCATCACCAGTATAAACAAAAATAGAAATCATACCATCCCGGCAAGGGAAACAACTATAACCAATCTTGCCTAAACAATTAACTTTACGAAACAAAGCTCAGCTCAAACAAGGGCCTATTAATAGGCAACATCAAGAAGACACCAACAACATAAATGTTCATCAACTGAGTCTAAGTAGCACATAAGGGAAAAATCATATAAAGCATAATGTAAGACTCACGGGCATGCTTGCAACCAACGAACGGATATTCTAACTACGGCTAAACAACTATAAAGCTAGATAACACTAGTATAGTCAATTTGGAAGTTTTAGGAAGCAAGTGTAGCATGAAGATAAGAGCGGTAAGATATTCAATTAAGTCAATTAAGATCAAATAGCCATCAAACGAATACAAAAGCAAGTAATTCTAATCTAAGCAGGAAAGGATGAAATTAACAACCAAGGATTCAAACTTAACAATTACAACTCATACACAGATAGCATAAGAACCTACGAATCCTAAAAGGCCAATCTATTAGCAAATAAGTCCGAGTACGCACTCGTAACCTCGTATACGCGAACTACAATCAACAAAGAAGACTCAATCCTAAGGGGTAGTTCCCCCCCCCCCTCCACACAATGTTAGGCAAGATACTTACCTCAAAGACGACAACCCAGTACTCAAAAATAGATTTCTCAGGCGGAAAGACCTCCGGACAGCTCACAATCAACTAAAACGACCTCAAAATACACATAAAATAGTTAAGGAACTATTCTGAATAATAAAGTTTCAATCTTTACAAAATTATAAAAATCGACCAAAAAGTCGACCCCCGGGCCCGCACCTCGGAACCCAACAAATTTTACAAATTTTGATTACCCATTCACCCACGAGCCCGAATACATAATTTTTTTTGAAATCCGACCCCAAAAAAGGTAAAATTCCAAATATTCAAAAAAAAAAAGCCCTAACTCTCTCTACCCAAAATCCCAATTTCTACCTTTGCATGTTTTTAGGCCTAGAATCTAATAGATGCTGATGAAAAATGGAAGAAAACATTGTTAGAATCACTTACCTACGAGGCTATGGTGGAAGAGCTCTTCAAAAATCGCCTATGGGGTTTAGAGAAGAAGAGGGTTTATGAATTTTGGTAAAAATCCAGTAATGGTTCTGTTTTGGGCATTTAAAAATAGCTGGGCGAAACTACTCTCCACTTTCGCGGGCCCCAGGTTGCGTTCGCGGAGGTTTACTACACAGACCTGTGCGTTCGCGGTTGTGGGGCCATGTTCGCATAGGGTATTTACACCCAGCCCTCCAGGCCCACGCTAATGTTGTGTGTTCGCAACTCTACCTACGCGTTCGCACAGTAGATACCAAATGACCTTCCACGTTCGCATCCTATTTGGTGCGTTCGCACAAGCTTAAGCCTCCCTGACCCCCCCCCCCCCC